>JAODPA010118284.1:0-18483 GCA_025585075.1 Nepenthes mirabilis | reverse complement strand
AAATTTAAAAATGTGCGAATTATTATTAAGTATTCATAGGTTTGCCTAATCTAACACTGACAAGCCACTCAATGGCTTTATACCTTCAACAGCAACGGTAACTAAGCTGCATCGTGCTGAGTAGCACCTCAACATTTCAGGCAGCAGCTCGGATGGAGGATACGTCCCTACAAAAATAAGGCTGATGCCTTATCTTCAAGCTCTCGATGGATTGACGAAGCATTTGGTAGGGCAAATGGTATTTTCAGGCGTCTTCTTACTCCGGCAATGTGTCAAAAACCGGTTATTTTCAAACCCGACAATTGATTCGGACAGACGAATCAACGGCTCGGTGGCTTAAGCAAAGGAATGCGAAATTGTCAAAATAGTTAGAAATCCTCCTTCAATTGGTTTCTGCTCTGACATTCTGCATTTTTGTCTGTCATTTACTGTACAATCGGGAGGAAATGGTAGGTCGAAGATAGAAAAGAGTAGAGCCAAAGCACCCGAGACTCTCTCATTGTGAAATTATTAAAGCGATTGGTGGGTTTAGCGGTCCAAGCCTCATCAGAGCAGGTCGATACGGGCATGTGTGTAAGGGAACTCTCCGTAACACCGCGAGAATGGCAGCGAATGCGCTGGATTCAAGGGCAGCGGGAGAAGTTTCAGGGATATTCAAGAGAGAATGCCAAGTGCTAGGCAAAGGAACTTGATAATGATCTCAACAATGTGCAGTAGGCCAGACTTCATGCATTGTTTTTCCACTGATGTCAAATTGAAGCGTGGACTTGCGGCGTTGCCCATGTCATTGAGTCATGGGTTTGATTTGGTGGAGCGCAATATCAATTTCAAACACTGCACAATACACGAAACTGGTGAGAGAAATTCTTGTTTTGGTGCATTATCTTGGTTGATAGGTCTCTTCTACGGGGTTTTTACCTGTTTTCGTGATTTATTTTTTATCCTCCCTTTATTTCCAAAAGTAATAATCTCATATTCATAATTTGAACCATTAGAATCGTGAATACCTCATAAACTGACAACTGCCCTTCCGCAGTTCACTTGAAGAGGAAGACACCCTTTTTGGAGGGAACAATGGTATACTTTTCATCCATTGACAACTCCTTAGAATTAACTTTTTACATATAGGCAGAATGATTGGTCCATTTTAATTTTCTCAAATTTTTGATAAAATATTTCCGTCCAATACATGAAAAATTAATTATAGAGTTGTAAATGGGCGAGAAGTTTAGATTTATCTTTTGGAGGAGTGGGCAGTGAGGAGGAAAGAAAAAAAAAATAGAGAGAGAAACTCTTTTACGGAAGATAATCCTCTGAATAGCGTGAGGAGAGAAGAACGTGAAAATCAGAGTGGGCACATTTTGTTCTATTTCACTATTTGAAACTTAATATATTTGGACCGTGAAAACTGAGTATTTTCCATTTCTGATTTTACTCGAACCTAAAGTGAGTTATCATTGGTGATTTAACCGGTACTACTGTTTAATGTTATTTGAGTTATAAATGGGTTAATTTTGTTGGATTATAGGTCACTCCCGTATGCACCTATATCCATTTGATGTGAGATTCGGTGGTCGGATGAGAACACACGGGTATTGTATTGTTACATAGCATTGTAATCTTTGCGCCCACTTCACGTGTGCTCAAGGCATGCCTGAGGCGCCATTTTTAGTAGCACCCGCACTTGAGGCAAGCCTAACGGGTACTTGAGTGTAGCTCGCACCATAAAAACGTACTCATGCGTTTTTAAAGTTTAACCACTTACATTCTTTGAGACCTAGAGCGCCGTTTTTGAGAGAAAAAGAAGGGAAAGAGAGAGAAAAGGAAGAAGAGAAATATTTGAGTATCTAGTTGAGTTCCGAATCGTATTCGAATCTCCACCGATCTTAAGTACGTTATTCTTGGAGTTAAGAAGAATGTTTTACTGGTTACAATTTCTACTCTTTCATCTTATACTCATTATTACTCGGTCTATTTATTATAAGGTATCTAATCATTATATTTGTATAATTTGTGTAACCAAACTGATGGTATAGTGAAGATATTTTAGACATACCGTCTCGTAATTCTTCCCTCTCATTCTTAATAGGGTTTTCCACATAAAAATTGCGTTTTGTTTCATTATTGGTGACTGTTGTGTGCTTGTTCTGAATTGCTGATTGTTTTCTCGCGGTTCAAATAAGTGGTCCGGGTCTCAACAAATCTAATTTCCTAGAAAGTATGATCAGAGAAGTTTTCTTCCAAATTATCAACTTGGAAGACCATTTAATCAAACATGCTTATGTTCTGTGCCTTTTGCTTCTGTGCATGATTCTTGAAGTTCTCAGATTGTACGCTCGTATTTTTCTTTCTATATAGTGTCTGAACCTGATTTGCTGGCCTTAAACAGGAACAGGGATACAGCCTAAGGACTTTAAGGACCCTTATACAGTACGTGAATTGCTGGGGGAACAAGGAGAAGCCACCGTGGGATATTTAGACACATCCCTGAATTTCTGGGATCTGGTAACACTTTTTTCGCAAATGGGTACCAAGAATGAGTGTAAACTTATCTTCTTCACATTTTTTCCTACTTTACTGATTTAAATTTCTCATGTCTGGACTATCCTTATTAATGTCATGATAATAGTTCTTTCAATAGTTGGCAAAGAGCTTTCATTCTCTCATCTTTCCACATGTAGTTGTATCATTCAAGGAAATTAAATGCAGAAAAAGAAAACAGTTCAAAGTTTGATAGTAGAAGATGTGCACCATGTGATCTTTACAAAAATCTGAGTACCACACATTATGCTGTCAAAAAGAAGGCTTCATTTCTCATGCAAACTCACTTTGGCTGGTTTTCAGAACAATAAAATTACAAGCTTCTGATAACACATTGGAGTAGTGGATGAATTGTGTGCTTTCAGCAATTGATTCCGCATTGTTTGGTGTCTGGTCCCTTTGTTTTCAGCACAAAGGGGTCAATCCTCACCCAAAGCAGGGAGAAGATAGAAGCTAAGAGAACTGACCATATGACAACTATGGTAGGTGTCCTGTTCTGCCTCCCCATAAGACCTTTTAAGAATGGATAAAGGTGTAAAATCACCCAAAAGGCAAAGAAGAGCTTCCCAAATAGGGGTCCCCATGATTGGTACCCATTGTTTATGGCATCAGAAATTCCAGCAACAACCCCCACTATGTTGATTATTAAGATAGTGGTAGGGGGGATAAGAAGGGTTGTCCACTTAAAGGTGTATAGTTCTCCAAACTCATTTTCATCGTCAACTGCCTTAGATGTGACAGTGAAGTTGGTATCAATACCAGCCAAGATCTTGAGAAGACCTTGCACTACAGCAAAGAGGTGTGCTGATATGCCACCAATGACCCAGAATTGCTCGTTCCTCCACCATTCTTCAAGGCTAACTCCACTCCATCTGAGCTCAAGGATGCCGGTGGCAAATATTGACAAGAAGAGTGCGATGAAGAAGAGACTTGCGAAAGTGCTAATCTGATTTGGGAACAGTTTTTATCAGTAATATTGCACAAAGTTTTAATTCTAGTGAAAAGAAGTTCCGTTTGCTCAATAAATTCCCTCAAGTCCTTCAAGAAAAGTAAAGGAACTTCCTCTTACCGTTGGCATGATAAATTTTCCTGTGAGTAAGCAGATGGCTGGCAGCGTGCAGTATGCAAGGAGTGGTACAGAGGTGAAGGGATAGACGGTAGTGTTGATATATGCAAAACGTTCAAGCCACTTCAGTTTACTCCCCTTGTACCCATACCAGAGAGGACTGTGGCGACTAAAGAAGATCTCGACTGAGCCAAGAGCCCAACGAAGCACCTGATTGAGCCGATCTGAGAGATTGATAGGAGCAGACCCTTTAAAAGCAGGCCTTTTTGGCATGCAATATATAGACCTCCAACCACGGCAATGCATCTTGAATCCTGTCAGGATATCCTCCGTAATTGATCCATAAATCCAACCTAACTGCACATTTCATGAGAAATTTTAGATGCTTGTGTTATTTCTCTTGCTAAATTAAATTGTACTACTGCATAGTTTGATTAAAAGATATATATATTGGCCCGGGAAGGGAGGGAGAGCATGATAATTGCAAATAACCTGCTAGTTGGCTATATAGCACTTTTTTTGCAAAATCCTTTCCATTCAACCTCCTCGTATCCCATCTCATAGGATTTTCATGCACTGAGCCACCCCCTTTTTAATTAACAGTGGGAAAACTTATCTACTCATTTCAATATGGAAGACTATCAAGAGTAGTCTTTGTTAAATGATATCACATACCATTGTGGAAGACTTGCCTAGTGAATTAAATATTACCTCTGTACCCCATTCAGTCTTGTCTTCATAGCCACAGCTAATGACATGAATGGCCTCCTTAAGCAAAGCTGCTGGGCTTGACGATGGGGGAACACCACCTTCAACCATAAATGTTGAAGTCACAAAAATGGCTGACTGTCCAAATTTCTTTTCAAAGTTCATCTGGGACATCAATATCTCCTGGTCATCATCAAATCCTGACCATCATAGCAGTTACAAAACTTAGTTGTTATGTTATAAACATATATCATAGGAAGTTGATAACTCAGAACAATCTGTAACTTGTGTGTGTGAAGAACCTTGAAGATTTGCACTGGCATCTCCATCTTCCACGTGCTTAGATTTAGAATGCTTCTTGTTCTTCCTGCGGCGTCCAAAACAAGGGCAACAGTCACAGGTTACCATCTTTGGGCGTTTTGGACGCTTTGGAGGTTCATAGCCATACAATGCTTGCCTTCTGAATACACATCCTGTGCCAACATATACAGGGCCCTGAATTCCATCTAGACCTTTCATGTTAATCTGCCAATTTTAATAAGAAAAAAGTAAGAAGAAGAAGAAAGAACAATATATAAAAGAAGAAGAATGTAAAGCAGTTAGCATGGAGAACAGGAGACAGTTAAATTAATGACAGAAAAATTTTGGACGACTTACATCGAAGAACACTGTATTTCTATTTGCGTATCGATCATGCCTGTCTATGCCATCAAATCTCTGAGGGAATTGTACATAGCAAACTTTCCTTCCGATTTGTGGGTCCATCAGAAAACACATTGCCTCCCTGACAGCTTTGCTATTGTTTATGTAGTGGTCACAATCCAAATTCAGCATGAAGGGAGCATTGGTAAGAACTCCAGAGACACGCACCTGCAAGTTTGGAACCAATGAATTTTCGTGCAAGTGAATCAGTGTTATGTTTCTGCCGGTATTTTTAAGCATTCTCCGAGATGTTTTGATTGTAACCGAAACATGCAAGTCCAAAAATTTACAACAGCAATTCCGTTCTTTTTCTCCTTTCTTATTTTGTTTCCTTGGTGCAAATAGTGACTTCTTTCTTTATCTTTCCCATCTTTTAACGGTGAATTGATTTTGACATCATTGATAACTAATATCATTACCAGGGCATTCATTGCACCAGCTTTCTTGTGATGCTGGAAACCTGGCCTTTTTTCACGAGAGACGTAAACAAGACGAGGGAGCTCATTTCCTTCAGTATCATGACCTCCACTGTGTCCCAGAAAGACCTGGATCATACCCGGATGATCCTTTGTATTGTTTCCTGGCCATGGTGTCCCATCTTGCATGATCCAACCTTCTGGAGGAACTTTTGTTGCTTTTGCGACAAGTGCATTTACCCTTACCTTAAATTCTTCATACTCTCTCTGTAAATGGGAAAAAAGTAAGACAGTTTTAATTCAAAATGAAAAATACTACTCTTTTCACACAAGTCTGCTACAATTCTGCGAAAAGAAAATATATAATTTTGTACTTAGAGTGTTCTTTCTGTATATTTTTTTAGTAGACCCATATAATATTTTTTGTTTAAACTGTAGTAAATAGTATGATTAACAGTATTCTTTCTAATATGCGTATGCTGATCACAACATTTGTTTTGGAAAGCAGAAACCTTCATAGCTCGACGATCCTTGACAAAAGTAGGCTGGACTTTGTCCTTCAGATAGTCGATTTTTTGAGAGAAGTACATCTCCGGTGCCCGAGGCTCTATAACAAATTTCTTACAGAAAGGGACCCATTTCCTGGCAAATTCTGCTGTTTCAGACAGCACTTCAAAGGTAAGCATTGAAGCTCCGTCGTCAGATAGATAGCATGACGCCTTCTCCATGGGATAATCCATTGCTAATATTGACAGGATTGTGTTGGCGGTGACAAGAGGCGGCTCTTTCAATGGGTCCACTGTACTGACAAAGATATCGATCGGAGCTAGCATATTTGGCTCGCCTTCACTCTCATACCTACACCCAGTCCAAGTTAGTAACCTTCTGCAAAAGTAAGATAACCGAATTTCTGTTTGTGATGTTTTTGTTCATTGAGGATATGTTGCTAGAGGTCTAGTAAGCATAATCTTTCAGCCCTATTAAAACATGGGAGGTTGTCCTGTGATTTCATGCATAGCAAAAAAGAAAAGATTATTCTTGGTTCTTCGGACTGTTGGGAATTAATGGCCTGGCTGGTGTAGGAGAAGGCAAGCTAAAAAGCATAGATACCGGCATGGAATATGAATACGAGCAATACTAGTACACCAACACAATATTTTTCAAATAAAAAGGATGATAAATTAATTAAAATTTATAGTTTTTATAGATATGAGAGCAAAATTGATAAATAATACTAGTTTCTACTTAATTGTAAAGAAAAATACATATTTCTTGTATTTTTTTCCTCCCAAAAAAAGACAAGAAATAATAGCATATCAGTAAGCGGTGGGAAACTATAAATAAATTGTGCTATAAGATCTTTAAAAAAGCCCCAATTTTTCATTTATTTTATATTATAAACTCCAAATTTATTTAAAAATTTTAAAATTATCTATCTTATCCAAAATATATTTATAATGTGTTGGCTATTTAAACAAATTAACACGATTCAGAATGTGTTAGTATCCAACATTTTAGCCCCAAAAGTGTCACTACATCTTTAGAAGGCGAGGAATGGGAATGCAAATGGAAACTTCGTTCACATCATCATGTGCATTTGGTTGAAATCTTATTTCCAAGCTACTGAACTTTGGGAACGAAGCCTCCTGCGTCTCACTTTCACCTCTACGGAGGAAGCGAATGTGAAAATGAGATAATGGGAATGAACAAGATGGATAATATTACACCCACCACTGAATTTCCATTTCCTATTTTCATATCTCGTTCCCATTCAATGTATCAAGCAGGCCATCAGAGAACATTACAAGCTCAAAATGGGGAGATTCATAGTTGCTACGAACAACAATAGGAGTAAAAACTGCTATACCTGAGAGAAAGCCGATCAAGATAAGTCTCCCTATCAATTGGAAACCATTTAGGGAACTGATCAAGGATCCATGACAAAGCAAACCATATTTCACAGATGATAGAAGTTAGCCATAGCCCAAAAGCATCATGTACAGGATTCAGAATACGATATCTAAGGAAGACGGCCAGAACAAGAAGCCGGATCACAATAATCATCCGATAAGGGTTGATTTTGCTTGATGCAATAGGGACTTTCCTCGAGAGAGGTTGCCTTGCTTCATCTATCCTGCATTAGTTTGAGCAGATCAACAGATTTAAGCTATTTGTCTTAAGGGCTTCTTTCAATTTAGTCATACACAATATTTTAGGAATTTGTTTGGTAAAAAGGCTCATACGCCGCCATTTCTGGATCAGCATAATCGTCGAGCTCAGGTCCTATATTTCCTTGTTGCATCTTCCATTCATCCATTCTCTCTTTCCATCCTCCCTCTTTCTTGTCATCCCATCTTGCACTTCCTGCATTCCATGTAATGGAAACGTGTGAGACTGAGTTGATAAATTTGTACAGGCTTATAAATATATGCAATACAATTAGATTAGGTTTTTGAGTTAAAGATAATGTCCAACACATATATTAAGTCTTCTAGATATCCACGATGCTGCTCTGTTGCTGTCTACACACGTTTGCACATG
This sequence comes from Nepenthes mirabilis, assembly GCA_025585075.1. Classification (NCBI taxonomy): domain Eukaryota; kingdom Viridiplantae; phylum Streptophyta; class Magnoliopsida; order Caryophyllales; family Nepenthaceae; genus Nepenthes; species Nepenthes mirabilis. Next base: position 10,509 of record JAODPA010118284.1, on the reverse strand, counting down.
CGATGCAGTGTTGACTCCCTCATTAATGGTTTTGGCCTATCCATGGCAAACTTTCTATTATTACTGACTTCACTTCTTATCTTGATTTCCTTTCGCAAAGCTTTGACTGTTTCTGCTAGTTCTATTAGATCTTGTGTACTCATATTCTATATGATGCAGGCACACGTCTATTTTGATTTAGGCAGCTGAAACGTTGGGTATAATGCTGGTATTCTTTTGAATGCTTGACTGCCTTTGCTTGTCTAAACTGCTTGTCGTGCTACCATGATCAACTATTTATCACGTTCAGCAAAATACTAGTTACAAAAGTAAATTTTTACCAGCTCTTTTGCAACCAGGCTGGGACGAGAACTAAGATTTGCTACAAACGATCCGAAGAAGACAGATTTTGCATAGAAATTACCGGGCTCAGAGGTAGGGTAAGGATGAACACGCCTATGCAGCGAAGAAGGTATCTGTTCTCCACCAAGACTTGATATCGGAAACTCACCGCTCACCTGCATATATGCATCCATGCAAACGTTGTGATTGATGAATGTATATATATATATATATATCTTTTTTGGATTAGAAGTTTATGAAAATCAAGCAACGATTTCATTGCTGAGTTTATTCGTTTGATGTGTTGAATTATTTTTTTTTTAAATTTACCGGTCGGGAGCGAACACCGGTTATCACTGGTGGAAACTGGGGGCTTTCTTCATCCTCAGGGCCTCTTCCATAGTTCATCTTTCCATAAAGCATTGCCTCAGCCAGATACCTGTTCTTATTCTGCTCGTCTTCAATGTTAAATTCATGCTCAATATCGTCTGTATCCTCTTCATCCTCATCTCCCTCCACCCTTGGGCAACCTTGAATTTTGTTCATAGCAAAGGTATGTTAAAAGAGCTTCTTACGTGAAATAATTCACGATGATAGTAGATAAAAAAATATCTAACTACTATGTATTAATATTGAATTTCTCCAACATTGATATTTCTCAATATCATAAAAATATCATAATATGCTATCGNATTTATTATTAAAAATATTAAATTTATTTATTAAATATTAACTAAATAATTATAATTAAAATGAATTTAATTATCCATTCACTCCCTCAAATTTGTCCACTCCGTACTGTCGGCAAAGAAATCCGTTAATTTGACGGCATTGCCATTGTCAGCCCAGATATTTTCCGACATTATTCAATGAATCAACGCCCATTTCTCCGCCATTAATATCTTCCTTCCCTCACTATGCAAAACTCTCTCTCTCTCTCTCTCTCTCTCTCTCTCTCTCTGCCCTTCTCCCTCTCCCTGTCTCCCAACCAACTAATCCAATCACCGGAGACTATGGAGTCTTTAATCAAGGGTTTGATCGACGTAGCTCTCGGAGGACACGATGATGAGAGAGACGAAGATGACAGCAGCATTTCTCAGTCGAGAGAAGAACGGTCCAGGTCCACTTGGGCGCAGGTTAGCAATATTCAAGTCTGCAGCTATAATATCTACTTTGTTTGACTTCATTGGCGAAAATGCCGACCGATTATAAAATTCGCAGGTGGTTTCCGGAGAGCAGGATGACGATCTACCTCACAGCAAAGAACGTAGACACGACGATCGCGATCATAAGCGGTGGAACAACGTGATTAGAAATTTTTTAACTATTTATTCGGCAAAAAGATTTTTTTTTCTAATGATTAATGTTCACCTGTTTATGTTGTTGATGAGATTTGAGCTAAATCAAGGTCAAATGCAAATTGACGATGCGATTTTAAAGAAATTCAAGTGAAAAGATAACTTAATTTATGCAGGAAGAACACAATTATGGAATTAACGAGGACGGCCAATCCTCCGAATCGAGACCTTCTCATCGACCGCAAAAGGTCTTTCTATGTCTTTGTGCGCGTATATCTTATGCTAGATGACTTAATTGTTGGCGTGACAGCTTATCTTTTTCACTATTTAAGAAGTTTGTAAATTTTCATACCTGAAAACAGAGGAGGAAGAAACAAATTTCCTGTAAGTATTACGATGTTATCATGTGGCGGTTCTTTTGATTGAATTGAGCAAGTTTTGCTTAGTCTTTGGGTAGTTTCGTTTTCATCAGCTGTCGCTGTCCTTCCCTTTTCTCATTTCTAGTTATATTTTTTCAAGGAAGTGAATCTGTTTCGTTGTAGTTGCCGATGATGTTATGCTGTTATGGCTATACTGACTATGACTTGGTTCCTGTACGGTACTGAACTAGCTTGTTTGGAAAGTGCGGCAAATAAATTTTGAAAACCCTGTTCTTTACTAGCTGTGGTTGCTGCAATTCGTAAGGACCATAAGTTAAAAGCAGTTACGGTTCATATATGGATTGAAATCTTTGCTGATACATATTGATATCAAATTCCCTAGTACTAATCTTTCACGTTATCATAAGAAAATCACGATATTGGTAATACATTATTACGTAACAGCTAATATTTGTCTCCTAATTTTGATTTGAAAAAATAGTTGTGTATTTAATATATCTGATATCAATACATATCACAAGATAATGCCAATAATAATATAACTGCGACTAATATTCATATTTCATTCATGGGTTCATCTATTCTGTTCCTTAACATTTAGCTGTTCATGTGTTTGCTTGTCCTTTAGTTTCTCTGGAATCTGGATGCCTTTAAACCTCTTTAGTGATGCTAAAATACACTCATGTTTCCAAATTAGGCTGTGCATGAAAGTTATCGTGAGGATGAAAGAAGATGTCAGAATGATTATATCCCAAATAGAATGGTATTCTTTGTTCTACTGCTATGAATAATACAGTGTGTCAATCTCATTTGTCAATTTCACGGATCTTTGTAATCTCATTTGTTGTTATCCTTCTAGGATGGACGAATGGAAAACTCTGGTGATTGGCAGACGGTTTACAAGAAGCCTATAGAAAGGCCCCAAAAGGTTTAATCTTATTTGAATTCATTTTGCCTAACTGGAATATCGGTATATGCTTGCAGATATCAAATTCTTTTTATATATTTTAATTGAAAATCATTTTCAAATCCCAGAAGTTATGTAGTCCTCTTCCTAAGAGACCTAGTACTCTGTAAAGTGCAATAATATGACTCAGATAAACGGATGAAATAACTGAAAGTTGAATTACGTTTCAAAATTAAGTTCTCATTTGTATGTTTTTCTCTATAGAAGAATTTGGGGCTTCATTATAGAGTTACTTTTTAGTCACTTTTTAGCCACTCTATCTTTTGTTAAATTTTATCCATCTATACTAATAAGACTATAAAATATAATAAATAAATGAATGAATATTACGTTACTAGAAGGTATTCCAGTGACATCTTTAGAACATTTCTCTTGAAATTCATATATAGATATGTGATTTTGGTTCTAAGATAAAATACTTAATTGTGATATGAAAATTACAGAGATATTGCTATGTATATTGGACTATCCTTAAAGCACACATGCGAGAAGCCTCATGCATCGGGCACCTTTTTTTATGTGAGTTTAGAGTGACGAGTCAACTAGAACAAATCCCATCTTTCCAAAGGTTGAAATGTGGGTACTAGATCAGTTGCTAACAATCAAACTTTATGAGTTTACTAGACCAGCTTAACATTGTGTATTGACCTCACGTTTGTCCTGACTTCCTCGTTGCATTTGGTTGCACAAGTTTCAAATATCTCAAGCTTTTTTTATGTCTTGCAATCTATGGAATAAAATATTAGAGGATATTTAAAATATCGGTTATATATCAATAATGAGACCAATACCCAAAATCTTTCAAAGACATATAGCAATATATCAGCAATATGTATTGGCTTTTTTTGGCTTTGCTTTGCTATCGTAGGTTTAAATTTATATATTTTAAATATTAGGATATCAAGATTAATTTTAATAAATTTAATTAAAACTTTTCAAATAAATAATTCGATAATTAAAGATAGTCAAATTTCATTAAATAACTCACTTTCACGTAGATTGAAGACTTTTTTTTTTTTGCATTTGTGGCATCTATTATTGATATATAGAAAATCAATTCCAGTATTTTTACTCATATTACAAACTGAAATTTTATCGTCACTGTTATTTATTATGAATCGTTATGTCTATGTAATTGGCAGGTACATATGGACCATTGGAATACATACAAGCGTCCTCCGAATGAGCAGGAATACTCTGAGGCGGTTGAGGACAGTGTTGAGCTTGACCCTTCTGAAGAGGAGCTGGCTGACTTGCCCCAAGCATGCAACAAGCTTTGGGAACTCGATTTTAACCGCTTGGTTCCTGGCAAGGACTATGAAATTGATTGCGGGGAGGGAAAGAAGGCCTACGACAAAGAAGATAGGGCTACAGGGAGTCTTTTTAAGTGGGTAGGAGAAGATGTGCTCAGGAGACCTACTTTTTCCCGTTTCTGCTCTCTCCTTGATAACTACAACCCAAATGAAGGGTATAAGGAAGAAGTTACTAATGAAGAGAGACAAGAACAAGTTGCATTCATTGAAGAGATAAGTAGAACTGCACCAATTAAGTATCTTTATAACTATCTTTCTTCTAAGGGAAGTGTCTCTGGAAGTTATCATGAGTTTAAAAGGTTGCTGATGGAGCTCTGGTTTAGTCTCTATGGCCGAGGTGGGACCCGTGGCTCCTCTTCCGCTTTCGAACATGTATTTGTTGGTGAGATCAAACAACATGGGGAAAGAGAAGTCTCCGGCTTTCATAACTGGCTCCAGGTATGTAACTCATTTTGATTTTGTTTCAATCTCTTCAGTGCAACATCTCGCGGTATCCCTTTCCCGATCGATTAGAAATGTTTTATGATACTACCATTAAATACAGTCGGCTATATGAATTCATTTTCATTGTAATATTCAATTTAGTGTTGCACCATAAAGTAAAAGCCTTAAAACCTAAGTTGGGTTGGTTACACGGCCTGCTTTCGCTATTTTGTTTAATCTAGTGCAATATCCTTTGAAATACAAGCATTATGTCCCATTGAGTGAGGTCGTTATATGTAATCGTTTTATCATTTCACTCGACTTAGTGTACTATGCTCTGAAGCCTTAAGCCCCACTAAGTACAGTTACTATATGTATGCACTTCCCAATGTGTTTTTGTTGGTGAGATCAAACAACTCTGGGAGCAAGAAGTCTGTGGCTTTCATATCTGGATCCTGGTATGTAAATCATTTTAAATTTGTTTGAACCTCTTTAGTGCAATGTCTTGCGGTATCACTTTCTTAATCAATTAAGAATGTATTATCTAACGATCATAACAAAGTCTTAAATTTCACTTAAGTGTGATTGCTATATGAATTTGCTTTTTTCATAATATTCGATTAAATACAATATCATCCTAAAAAGAAGTTTAAGTTCCATAAAGTAAGATCAGCTAAATGGCCCACTTTTGTTATTCTTTTTTATCTAGTGCAATATTTTTTGAAAATAGAAACATTAAGTCCGACTAAGTGCAGTTGCCATATAAAACTGCTTTGTCATTTTACTTGATTCAGATCAATATTCTCTAGGTGTAAAAGCGTTAAGTCTCATTATATAGGATCAATTATACAACCCACTTTTTCTATTCCTTTTAATTTAATATAATAACTTTTAAAGGTATACGCATTAAGTCCCATTGAGTGATGTCGATATATGAAATAACTTTATCGTTTCACTTAATTTATCCTAATATCCTATCAAAGTAGAAGACTTAAATCTTACAAAGTGGAGTCACTATATGAAAGTGATTTTGTCATTCTATTCGATTTAGTATGATATTATCCGACAATAGAATCTATCTTTACATCACGTTTAGCACCTCATTTTAAATTTTCCTAGGTCAACCTTTTACTTTATTTTTTCAAATCTCTACTAACACACATTTTTTTCACTAGTGGTTTATTTCACCTATGTTTTAAGCATTGAACCACCTTAGAGGTTATTCCCTCATTTTATCTTATATAACTATAATTTTTAAACATTTATGGATATTTTTATTTTTAATCTTTTAATATGACTCCATTTATCCATCTCAATATTTCCATTTAGGCTGCATTTACTTTATATACATGTAGTTATTTGATAGCCCAACATTCTGATTCAAAAAGATAGCAGATTAATAGCTATCTTATAAAATATTTTTATCACAGACTATTCCCGATACAATTCTACAATTTATAGGAATTTTGCGTAGTACATAAAATCAAATGACTGGTTGTTTGATAAGTGTTTACTGTATCAGAGTTCTTAGCTCGATCTTCTCTATCTCTCTCTCTCTATCATCTTCCCAAGCTCTCCATTCTTGGCATGAATCAAGATACCGGAGGACAATATATTGATGGAATCATTCAAACCAATATAGTGGTCTCATGACAAGAAGAAAAGCTGAAAAAATATTTACAGCTCTTGGCGTATTACAGAGGTTTTGTGCCATTGTGCTCCTTAGAATATCCCGTTAAACTAATTTGACTGACCTTTAAGAAATATTTGCACCTTTCGGTGCTCGCCTTATAAATTTTCAGCAGGGATTCGTAATCTTTTGAGTAGAGTAAAGGTGGCAAGAGAACAACCAGGTAGTTTTCAATTTCTTTAAACTGACGCATTTCTTCTTAAGTAAAATATTCCTACATAGGTGAAAGGAATAAACCAACTGAAAAAGACACTAAATCGGCACCCGCAAGAGTGGTGCGAGGGATGTGTTCTGCACACCCAAGCATCCCTGATGACCCCAAAGGTTTTAGACCCAAAAGCAAATAAATATGGCACTTTTAATTATCAAATGTTTGATACACATAAAGAATATTGGGGTTAAGATGGTTCAACAACCACAATCAAGTATTAATAAAAACATTCAACAATTCCATCCATTAAAAAATCATGTAAGTGTAATAAAGAGATGACACTGGATTTTGGTAACGGGAGAAAATTCCAACCTGATAAAAACGCATGGGCTATTCAGAAGTCATATGAAAGAATCTCCACTACAAGAAGAAAGTCAACTTATTATTGGTGGCTATGATGAACTAGTTCTTCTAATAAACAAACTCTTAGGAAGTGGCTCCTATCAATGAATTTTGAATTTGCTCGTCCTAACAATGGACCAAGACTCTCTGGCACTTCCACTTGTAGTTGAGCCTTTCCCTTCACCGACGAATATGTGTAATTTTTAAATCCCAGGTGGATATCAATGCGATAAATCTACTATATAGTTCCACACTCTGATGAGGTTTATCTCTCATTTGCCACTCTCAAGAGTGAAAGGAGGGATATTTATAGGCTAGGATGGGCAGAGACGTCACCAAAAACCGTGTTGAGATAGTAGGCAGAAGTCACTCAAGCGTGCTGCTTGCATTTGGCATGCGCAGGTCAAATTCTGATCAAAGTCGCTCGAGTTGCAATCTCACAAGAGTCTCAAGCAATCCAAAGAGTGAATGTCACTCGAGCTCAATCCCACAACATTTTAGGCCAATCTTGCACTGCAAGTGTTGCTCAAGCATCGGCTCTCCTCACTAGAGCGTCTGGGTCGTGGCAGGCTCGTGATGTTCTCGACCAATGCTCCATGTGAAAGTTGCTCGAGCTCGACCAATATGAAGTCCAGATCACTCTGGTTCCAATTGCATAATCAGTCCAGCATAGATATTTCAATTCAAAATTAGGCCCGGACCAGGAAACAGCGGCAAAATTTACAATATTAAGGACCTAACAATAACTATAACACTTCCAACTATAATGTCGACTCGTCTTCATAACGCTATAATACTTGTTCTAGACGCCATGAACTGTTATGGGTGTCTAAGCTTCCTGTTTTGGTGGGAGGTTTTTTTAGGGAATCTCTTCATCACCTCCATTTTTCTTTCTTTTATATCTTTTGTTTATTATACATTTGCCTTTTTTTTTCTTTTTTTTCCTTTTGTTTTCTTCCCTTGAATAATTACAAAAGCCAAACACACTGGCATTCTCCTTTTGCAGTTTTACCTTGAAGAAGCCAAGGGGAGAGTTGATTATCAAGGTTATATCTTGCCTCGAAGACATGGTCAATTTGTAAGTGATCTTACTAGGGAAAATATGGGTAATACTTTCATTTTTTAATATTGTTTTTCAATTTTATTCTCAGGCATTTTCTTGTAACTTAACTCAAACGCAATTTTAAAATATTTTTGAAAAAGAAAAATCTTTGAACTGAAACCTTCTAAACCTATCCACGACGGCTGAGTCACCCCAGAGACAACGGCTGATTGAAAACAGAATATTGCACTTCTCTGGAGGACAGCCCCCATGCCAAGCCACAAATTGAAATGCCTGGAGCTTCTAAATTTTTTTGGGTGGCATACTAGTAGATTTCCATTAAAATGAATGAAAAAATGGAACCGCACGGCACGGCACGGCACGTGTCTAGGATTCAGGGAGTTTATTCTTTTAAAAGAGGGTAGGATTCGGGGGGGGGGGATCATTCTCCTCATCTGAGCCGTCGAATGTAAAATCCCGTCCTTCTCCTCGTCTGAGCCGTCGGATGCAAAATCCGACGGCCCACGTTATATTATCCATCCAATTAAAATCGGACGGTCCACGTTATATTATCCATCCAACACGCGTGGGCCATCGAATTTTATATCCGACAACTCAGATGAAGAGAAAGACGGCCCTTCTCAACAGGGGAGAAGGACGGCCCCAATCCCCCAAATCTTATGCAAGCCTGCGTTACCTTTGAGCCTCTTGTATCTGGTCTTGCACTGGGGACAAAGTTGGCTCCCTTCTCTTCTTTCATACTCATAGCACGGCCGACAAGCCGGAAATCCGCACTCGTCGCATGCCACGAACAAGTCTCCGTCCACCGTCAGGCCGATCTCGTCACCGCATATCTCGCACACTTGCCCGCTCATATCCTTCAAAGGCTTAGGCTGCACTCAAAGCAAAGTACTAAATAATTCGTATGCAGTTTTCTTGGAGTTTTGTTTGGGGGTTTTATGTTAATTAAGCACCAAACCTAAGTTGTTCATAGAGAAGTTGCACGGTTTAATTCGATTTTTTTTCCGGTTTTTTGAACCGTTCTTTTGATAGGTTACGATTTAACCCGTTGGTTGAGCTGTTCGGATTAGTTCAATCAAATGCCGTTGTTATTTATTATTAAAAAAATATTATTTAATTTTTATTTATTATTAAAAAAAATATTAATCTCATTCATTTAATATTATTCATACTCTTGTAATTGAAAGAAATTAAGTCAACTTTTTGTTTTATGGGGTAAAAACCCCAAATTCGTCTAGGTAATGGCTGAAGAATAGTTGAGTAGTACTACTCTTTTGCTTTTATTTTATATCACCACCTCGCTAGTTTATTCATTATCTTCTCTGCTTGCAGCCGGACAGCGAAACGCAATTGCTGACGATTCAGTTTGAATGGAGCGGCGTTCTGAAATCGGTATCGAGTAGTTTCATCGGAGTTAGCCCTGAATTTGAGGTTGCCCTTTATACCCTTTGCTTCTTCGCCGGTGAAGAGGAGAATTTCATGCAGCTTGGGCCCTATTTTGTCAATGTCAAGTGCTATCGTTTGGGAAATAGCATCGGCTCTGCCTTCCCAGTTGCTGAGTGTTGAGTTTCGAATCCGTAAAGCTCTCATCTACACTTCACAGGTCCTCTCTCTCTCCCTTGATGATTTTTTTTTTTTTGAAAAAATAACTAATTATGTTATGAAATTAAAAAAAATAGAATAATAATTAATATGGTAATACAGGACGTAAAAAGTTAGTTCTTCAAAAACTAATAATATTTTTCAATTGTTTTTATTTTTTTCCTTATCTTTCATATTTCTATATATAATTCATCTTAAATACCATTTAACAGAGTTAGGAATATATTGAAGAATTATAATGAGAATAATAGCAAGATGATTATATGGCTAAAGGACATGAGAATGTGGATGAATATGGATGTAATCTTATCATTATAAATTTTAAGAGGTGAGAAAATTCTATGGGAAAAAAGAGCGGTAAGCCGCTAAAAAATCCCATTTATCTCAAGGAATTAGACATGTTCAAAAAATTTATCAGGTATTTGTTACAGGACTAACGAGTTTACCCTCAAAAGCTTTGGTTCTTGCGCAGCCAAATGCCAGCAAACAACGAAGCTTTCGAACAACCTGATTGTCTCCTAAATTTAGGAATTATATTTAGTTATTGCATATGGTCCCAGATATCCACTTTCCCCTTCACATGATTATTTTCTTTCTGTTACCTGCACATACTCGGTTTGTTTTTGCTTCTTCTTGTTATTTTATTTTGTTAATTTTTTCACATGCTTCAGTTAGTTGTTTGACAGTGAGATGGCCATTCACTTCGGCCACGACTGTATATATGCTTTCACTGTGCATAGGTGGGAGCTAGACAATATATCAATATTTTCTTTCCTTATCTCTGGAGTGTTCGGATCCGGGGGGCATCCTTCTCCCCTATGGAGAAGGACGCTCCTTCTCCCTCTATCAGCCGTCGGATTAAAAAATTCGACGGCTCCTATTTTCTTATCATAAAAAAC
>JAODPA010118273.1:0-18484 GCA_025585075.1 Nepenthes mirabilis | reverse complement strand
AGAATAATGGTGAACCACCAGACCAGCAGTTCTCCCTATATATATATATATATATGTAAAACAGCCGTATTTTGTTTACCATAGGGGCGAAATTGATACACAAGACAATGTACTATGCAATTTTCCCGTAAGTATATAACCACAGGAAGCGACAGCAAGCAATCCTCTCATTTATGAGATGAAGCATTCTTCATTTTTACCCTTCTCTCCTTCTTCTCCGTCCCTGTACAAAAGGCTTTCCAATTAAGTTCAAATCAATTTAAGCTAGGGGGAAAAAACAAAAAGACAAAGAATCGAGAAAACAATATCTTCGTTGCCACTCTGTTTTATGAAATAAACATTTTTTCTGCGCGTCAAAGCATCAAGACCTCCTCACAATCGGTCTAAACAACCTTCCCTTTCCAGTATATGCTTGATAGTATTGATTTTTTTAAGCATTTAGAATCAAATTTAGTTGACTCAAATAAAAGAACCAAACTTAAATAAGAGGCAATTTTTGTGGGGGGTCTGTATTGAGGAGGATGCTTATCATGCTCTCATCAATCTCTCCTCTCAGATCTTAGAGTTTCTCTCAATTTCGCATCGGGGTCTTCTTGAATCGGTACGTAATCTTTTAATCCATGCTGAAAATTTTGGATTTTGGTCTCGATCTTTGCCCAGTTTGTTTCATTTTTTTGATCCGATTAAATTATCGACAAATTTAATGATGGGGATTTTCAGCGGTCAATAAATTGAGGTCAATTGTTTGATGAAGTATCCGATGTCCTTTTTTTTTCCCCCTTAAGTGAATCCGATAATATCCCATTTTTTTCGCCGCTATAGTATCGTGGGCATCTTTTTATTTGCAGATAAGGCACCCGCTTCTCCTGTAATTGTTTGTTTCTTCTGTACATTGCTTTAAAATCACATTTAATTGCATTTGGCAACAGCAGATTGAGCTTATGTGACTAATATGACTTCTGGGACTGCTGTGTTTCTCTTGAATTGTATATAGATGGATGGGATCCGTTGTGTAATGTTTGAATTATGGAAAATTGGGTTTGTTTAAATGCTTGTTTATGAAACAAGCGGAGTCTGCTTATGTTGTATTGAGTTGCAGCAGTTGGAGCTAGACGGTTTCTGAGCTTGATAGATGATGTGATTTTGAAATGTAGAAATATGCAATCTGACCATGGAAAGCTCTTCATTGGCGGAATCTCATGGGAGACAAATGAGGATCGCCTCAAGGAGTACTTCAGCAGTTTCGGGGAGGTGGTGGAAGCGGTAATTATGAAGGATCGGACAACTGGGCGTGCTAGGGGCTTCGGCTTTGTCATATTTGCTGACCCAGCTGTGGCGGAGCGAGTCATCAAGGAAAAGCATAGCATTGACGGAAGAATGGTAAATTGCTCGCCTATGTAGTAGTTTTTTGGTGTATAGTGCTACATTGTTGTTTCTCCATTGAATTGTGGAAGGATGCCTGTTCAGTGCTGGAAGAAATTATTCAAAGTTGCTATGGTTCTCAACTTTGTAAGCTGTGGTGTTGTAATTGATGTTAAACAGACTGTAATGCACAATTTGATTTGTCATTATCTCCTATTCACTCCCCGTCACTGCTTAAGCACTTGGATACTTTATTGTTGTTTTTACTGCTTTGACCTTTTGAACTTCAGGTTGAGGCAAAGAGAGCTGTTCCGAGGGACGATAATAACATATTGAGTAGGAACAGCAGCAGCATGCATAGTTTTCCTGGTCCAGGCCGCACTAGAAAGATATTTGTTGGAGGCTTGGCATCCACAGTAACAGAGAATGACTTCAAGAAGTACTTTGAGCAGTTTGGAACAATTACAGATGTTGTGGTGATGTATGATCACAGCACTCAGAGGCCAAGAGGTTTTGGTTTCATCACATATGACTCAGAAGAATCAGTGGATAGAGTTCTCATCAAAACTTTTCATGAATTGAATGGTAAGATGGTTGAGGTGAAGCGTGCAGTTCCAAAAGAGCTATCACCAGGCCCAAGCCGTGTGGGACTTAGCAGTTACAACTACGGTAATCTGAGCAGGATAAATAGCTTCCTGAATGGCTACACTCAAGGATATAATCCAAGTGCACTTGGAGGTTATGGAGTTAGAATGGATGGCAGATTCAGTCCAATTGCTAGTGGCCGAAGTGGATTTCCTGCATTTGGTTCTGCGTATGGAATGGGTTTGAACTTTGAGCCAGCATTGAGCCCTAGTTATGGGGGAAGTGCAAATTTCAGTAGCAATATGAGCTATGGAAGGGGCCTGAACCCATATTATATTGGTAACTCAAATAGGTTTGCTAATCCTGTTGGCTATGACAGTGGTAGTGGAGGAAGCCCCTCCTTTTTTAGCTCAGTAACTAGGAATTTGTGGGGAAATGGAGGGCTCAATTATAGTACCAATTCTTCAACTTCCAATGATTTTGTGGGATCTGGAAGTATGAGTATTGCAGGAGGAACTTTTGGAAGAAGCAATGTTAACTGGGGCACCAATGCATTGTCTGGCCAAGCTGGAGGAAATGCTTCTAATAATAGTGGGAATCTTGGCTATGTTGGTGCTGATAGTGGCTATAGCTTAGGAGCTGGAGGCTATGCAAGAAACACTGGAAGCAATATGGCCCCAACATCATCTTCATATACTTCAGCAAATGATGGTTATGATGGGGCATTTACTGACTTTTATGGTGGTGAATCAATTTATGGAGACTCTACTTGGAGATCGGCAACTCCTGAGATAGATGGTTCTGGTTCATTTAGTTATGGTCTTGGCAATTCAGCTTCAGATGTTTCAACTAAAGGTGTTGCTGGTTTTGTTGGGGGATATAATGTTAATAAGAGAGAGTCAAACAGAGGTAAGATCTATCTAATTCATATCCTTCCCGGTTTGACTTTTGTAAACCTATGGTAAATATTTGTCGGATTGAGAATCACCATCGTATGCAGCATATCATCCACGGAATTATTCAAATACCATGTCTTGAATTCTTGAATGTGGTTGGCTTCATGAAACATGCAAATTATGATATACCTATGTTTCTGTGGGGCAGTGTCCCTGTGATGTTCTGTTCATTTTTCTTTTACTTCATTGTCAACCCACGAATACTTTCATTTAAGTGCAGAGCTAAAGTTTGGTGATGTTCTTGTCCTTCATACTGGTCTACTGTTCTCGTGCATGTAGTAGCATGCCTCCATTGCTTCATTTACATTTTACTGATCTTTTTGTTTCACTAAGTTGTGTAGGCAATATGCCAATTTTAGGAAGTTGGTGATACATTTCACCTTGCTATAAAAGGCAAAATTTTTTGGGATCATGTTCATTAAGAAGTGGGAAGTGTATTATGTTGTGACATCTAAGAATTGTTGAAGCATGTTGATCTATTGTTCTTAAGCTAAGTGAAATATTGACATTTGAGCTGATGGAAGCAGATAGGCATAAAGGAAGTGAAATACCACTAAGATTGAACAGTGAGCTGTAACTGTATGACTAAAACTCTCAAGTCCCGAAACTGATAGAGGCACTGAGAAGAGGTCTTTACTTACTCTAAACTTTGAACGGTGAGAGGAGATATTGAAATTTTAAGTGGTCTACTGAAACTTTAAAAGAGGTGAATACTTCAACTGAAATTTTATGAGGCACTGAAATTTTTATCTCAACTAAATAGGGCAACCGATAGGTCAAAACAGTAACATTTGTATACAGATAGCATACAATATGAAAATGGTTAATGAATGTATGTACCTCTAAGAGGAGATAATGCTGGAAACACATTTAGTTGTGTGGACTTCGTGCTTAGGTATTATCTGATTGCCATTTCTAACCTTAAGTAGGGACCTAAGTGTGTGCTCAATCATCAAAGAATGACCATCTAGAGAACGAGCAGTAGACAGAGAATCTCTTAGTAATACATCCGGACATAATGTTATGCTTTGCCTAATGGAGGAGGGGCTTGCTGTTGAAATCCTTTGGTACATCATATCACAGCCGGGAAACTTTGTTGGGTAGACTTTCTATGACATTTTCGCATATGCTCTTGCATTTTGTTTTAGCATACTCACCTAGAGAGCAAAAAAGAAATTAAAGCAATTCCGTTGCTCTCAACGCTATTCTATTCTGTTATCCCTCCTCTCTCTCTCTCTCTCTCTCTCTCTCTCACCCCCTTTGGACATTTTTGCAACATCATGCAAAATCATTTTGAGTAGAGAATCCTGTACCATGTCCATGCTACTTTGGGTATCTTCTATTTTATCTCTTATGCATGGTTGTATGCAGAAACCACAATGCTGTCGTTGTTTATAGAGCAATAACAACTTAATGGGTTAACTTCTATCAATGAATACTAAATTATTGATCCATTGCTTGTGCTCAGGTTCACCATGTTAATAATCTACATTACTTGGACTGAATTACATGCATCGGATACCTTACCTTGGTGTATATCGGTGTGTCCTAGTACTTGCAAGTTTTTCCTTGTATTTTGGGGCTAACACCCTAGCAAGCATGTTTTTTTAGGCATATGCTATGTGTTTGATATTTATACACTAGTACATAGTAAAAGAGTCAGAATAACAAGTTAAAAATTAGCATGTATTAAATTCTGATCTGACTGGACAATGTTACCATGCCTGAACCAATGTTTTGGGCCTTGTGGACCTGGTGTGCTTCTATTCTGTTTCAGGCTTAAGGTCTCCCACTATCTTTATTTAGGTGCTCAAGAAAAGAATTGTTTACTAAAATACTGTGGTGTCATAGTTTGACAATATAACCAATAATAACTGTGTTTTTCTTTTACTTTTTTTTTTTTGGGGGGGGTGGACATATTTGCTTCCATTGCTGGACAGAATGTGATTTAGATTTACTTTATGGTTTAATAGAAATATGGCCACACATTTTTTTTTTTTCATATAGAAAAGGATACATGCAGGACTATCAGAATTGGATTTGGAAGCAAAGAGAGCGTTATATATGGCAATTGCTAGAAACAGATAGAACTGTTGTTGGATTTAGAAGCAAAGAGACGTATAAGAAGTGGTTTAGGGTCAGGGTTGACTAGAGAGGCAGAAAAAGGATGGTAATTGGGAATTGTATGGAAGCAGCAAAAGTCTCAAGTTTATTGACTTGTATGGGCTTATTAGGCAATAGCCATTAATCATTTCCTGATGCATTTTCAATGTCTTGTTGCCATCTTTGTTAGCAATACTTTTCATATCTATCCAAAAGAAGGGGGGGGGTGCGAGAGTGCATTTATAAAAGTAATTAACTAGTTTTCAATTACAATCGGCTTGGATCAACACTATGTGGAGTCCTTAATTTTTTGCATCTGATGTGGATTAATGTGCTGGCCATTTTAAAGATGATGTTTGGCATAGAGATGTCAAATCTTTTTACCAACATGGTGATGTCCCTGTTTGAACGCAAAAGAACTTTTTCTGGGGTTCCCTCTTTTGTTAGAAAACTAGGTCTGGGCAAAGGCCTGTCTCTGAATTTAAAACAGGTTCAATTCTGAGTTTGTAATGTCTAGCACTGTCCAAATCCTTCTGCTAAGATCTACTTTTTTCCAACCAAGAAATGACTACAAGGACTTCGATTCTGGAAACATGAGGTAGGTTTCCTTCTTGGTTGGAAAAATAGCCATTCTTGGGATCTGTATAGCATATATTTGAAATAGTTTTTGGAAGCACTGATAATTGGATATTTAGAAAGCTTTCTAAAATGTTGACTGAGGTTCTGAGGTTCTTATATGCTAATCTAGTATTTTTTTTTCTTTTTAAATCAGGTCTCACTTCAAAGGTTTTTTCCAATTAGAAAGAAGCTACAAATTGCAGGACCCCCTCCCCAGCCCCACTTAACAAAATAAAATAAAGCAAAATAAAATTTCCGAAATCACTGACAAATGCCCACTTAACTCTTTGTTTGACTAGGAATTGACTTCATAACTATTCTTTTGCCAAACCTGATTCTGTAAGAATATTGTTTGTAGTTTCATTGATGAAAATGGAGTTATATAATTAAACTAGTGACAAGGAGAGACTTGCGAATCTACTATTTAAGTTACGTAGAAATTCTGAAACATATGAATAATAGGAAACAATCTTTCATCGTTGTAGGAATAAGGTTACACACACCTTTTCCAAAACCCGCAATGTGGGAAGCCTTGTCTATTGGGTCATCATTTTATAAGATGATATAATGTAGTATTCTTTAGAGTAGTGAAGTGAGGTGTAAGAAGTTTACATTACTGGCTGAAAAGATTCTGACAGAATGAGAAGTTGACAAGAAAATCCTATTTAGATTCAAAACAACTTGATTAAAGTGGAGAAATGCATTTGGCGTGCTATCCAATCATCCAATACCTGTAAAATCTTAAGAAATATAATTTTCTAGGACAAAGAATGAGATTGACTATGCTATATATGGATCATAATCATTAACAAATTGCATATGGGATCAATTATTTTATATAAATTATGTTGAAAAAAGAAACATGAAATGCAAATTAGGATGTACTTAGACACAAACCTTGGCACCATTAATTTTTCCAACCAATCCTTCTTGATAGCTTTATGCAGGAATTTGCTCAAGATTTCCATCATTGAAATGAACAAGGATGGTGCAAGTCTGCAAAGGTATCACATTGCCATAAACCTCTTGAAAATGAAAAGTAGCCTTTGAGCTCACCATTGATGATGACGTAAAAAATTGTAATGTGCAAATATATTGAATCCAGCCCACCCAGTATCACCCACTTATCTAATTGGAAGAACATTGGAGAGACAAATGGTCGTCTCTTAATTCCAATCTGTGACCCTCATCTTCTGAAAATGTCATATCAAGTGAAGCACAGACAGGAACCATGGTACTCATGCATGGGTGAAAGCACATCCGAGACAGCAGCAAAAGACAGACTTACCAAGGGAAGTATAAAGAACCTTTGCAAGCCATTTATGGAGATTATCTACAAGCTAACTGGCCTAAGCTCCAGAATGCTAAAAAGCACTAGCCTTTTTTTGTGATTAAACTATCAAAGTAATAATGGAAGTATTCAAAGCGGAAACGAATTTGCATGCTGATGGAGTCATAGGAAAAAACCTCAACATATCCTCCCAAACGATGCTTTGAGTTTGCTTGAAAAATGTGCATTGAAAGCCATGTGGCCCTGAATCTCTGTCACCAGCTATAGTCTTTAGAGCATCCACAAACTCATCTTCAGACCTGGAATCCAGCAGTAGCTGATCACCATAATCTAGAGATGCAACATGCTGACCATTGACTCTGGGTCTAAAGTCATAGCAGGAAGAAAAATAAAACTATGCACAAAGAAAATATCTCTGTTTTGATTTCTTCATCATCCTCAAAGACTGTGTTCCCAGATTTATGAAAAGCTTATGCTGTTGTATCTTCACCCTGCATTTGCCAATCTATGGGAAATCACGTATTATGATCTTCTTTAGCCACAACACTTCGGTATTTTCTTTAAGAAACTTCTGCCATAAGAAAAACCTTTTCAATCTCCCACACAATGTCTTTTTCAGTTAGTTTTCTTTGGTGAAAAGGAACCTCTAGATCCTCAGACCATGAAGCAACTCATCACTCGGTAGGTTTCTCTGTGACTAGATCCCTTGAACTCATTATTGTTCCATCAGAAACTTCAGTGAATAGCGAGCATGAAAACAATATTCATCTAATAATGCAAAATTTAACTAGAAAATGCTTGACATGGGGAATGGAATTGTTATGTCCCCGTTTTGAATGCATAATTATCTTAATCTGATTTTTAATTCAAACCTAAAAATTGTTTCTTTATTTCTTCATCTTAAAGCTAAACTGACACCGAGACGTGAACCTACATTATACCTTTAAATGGCTCAAATAATATATAATCAGTAAAATTTCAAGATCCAAAAGTTACACTAAAAAATGACTCCGAATATTGACAATTCTATAACATTGAATTACACGTAAAAAAAAAGTATCTTAACTAGAATTAAAATATTAAAACAATAAACTCGACCAAAAATATTGTTTGAAATTATACAATTCCATCATCATCATTAGCCGAATACAAACATAAACCAAATTGTCAAAATTTAACAACTAAAAGCTACAATGCTGATCCAACAAGACATTAAAATATTAAATCTTTTCAGCATCCTAAAAACTAATTTCGAGTAGTCTTTATTCAAACATTGATCTTTTACAAGTTAGTCCAAACCCTCTAATCTAAAAGATTAGAAAAAACAAAGGTAAGAATAAGTTTAATGCTTAGTAAGGCATGTATATTTTTATATGTGAATATAGATGAAACAAAACATGCTAGAGTTATAAGATGATCAAAATCCTAAAAGGCCAATAACATCAAGTTGCTAATTAATTATGCCAAATTTGTATACTTTTGATCAAACGTGCTAAAACTGTATAGTTATATAAATCATACTAATGTATAAAAGATCAAGGATTGGTATGACCACACTAATAAATAGTGAATATTAAAGTTTGGGTTATGATTGTTTTCATATAGCTAAAAGTTGCATGTAATTATTCATGATCTGTGGATGGATCGACTATGACTATATATAATCCCTATAGTTAGAGCCAAACGATACTTTTTTGAACCATGGATGATACATTTGATCTTCGATTCACTAATAATATACTAAGATATATTTAAATGTATTCTGTCAATTTCCTATAATAGTCCATAATTAGAATTTTCCTCCATTTTTTCTTCAATTATATGACATGTAGTAAAAATTATAGACATACATGAACTTTAGTGTGTAATTTAGAAACATGCAGGAACTTTAATTGTAATTTAAAGACATTTAGAAATTATATTGCTGCAATTAACAACAAACAGAAATAACCAGGTAAAATTTATTAACATGCAGAAGCATTTATGTAAAAATTTCAGAAACTTAATACAGTTTATATAATTTTTATCAATTTCTTGCAATTAGATCACATGTAGAAACAACAGTGTAGAAGTTATTAGCATGCAAAGGCTAAAATGTAAAATTTGACAACATGCAAGAACATATGTGCAAAACATTCAGTAATTAAACATGATTTCATGAATTTAATATATAAGCTTTATAAAATTTCATGAAATGAGAATAGAATTGCATGCATACTAAGTATAATTATTTTAAGTACAAAAATAATATATGCATGAGTATTTGGAAAAAGAAATGTTCAAAGTGATTAGAAATGAACAACAATAAATGAAGAAAGGATTTGGATATACTTAAATTTACTTGATTTTTACAAAAGATATTTGATTTCAACTTAAATCTTCCATTTCTTTCATTCTCTTGCTTCTTGTCTCTTTTCCTCTTCTATTATTCTCTCCTCTCAAAAATTAGCTGCAAATGAGCCAAAATTGACTAAGGAGCCCATTCATAGAAAATTGACATATGAGCGTCGGTCAGACATGAGTCAAGTGCTGAAGTTTAATCCGTACTATATACAAGCGCCCTTTAGGCGCACACTAGACACAAATTTTCTATCCCAAATATACACGTGTGCCGCTTGAGTACATCTCAAACAAGGACACTTTACCTAAAATGTACTTATATATAAGTTACCTAAAATGTGCTTATATATAAGTTAGGCGCACGTCAGACGCCACTTGGCCTAACTTACTTCGATCTGATACTTCATTTTTTATCCGACATCTCAATTAATTTCAAAAATCTATCACTTTAATTAAATTATTCATCATTAAAATATTCTTTTGGGATTCATATCTTACAAAAACTCTCATATCCCTGCTACAAGCTTAACTGTTTCTAAAACATCAGGATCAACGGTATTGCTAAATCTACAATATTTCTGAGGTCCTTTTGACTCACAAGGAAATTTCAAGTTCTTGGTCATTTCTTTAGTGCTTCTCATTTCACTTGAAGATGCATGTGGAAGTGAGGCTGAACCAAGGATGCAGTTGTCATGCAAGCTGCAGCATGCCAAGGATGTGAAAAAATTATCTTGGCTGTTTGTACAGTGGCTATGGCTTTTATTAAGAGGAAGTAATATGTTGTTTCCCTGCATAATAACTAAGATCTATGGGTATAAACACTTGGAATTTGAACTGATCAGAATGTCAAAAAAAATGCATTCTGGGCTTTTTGAAAATTGTGTCATTTTAGAGATTGGTTTTTGAGTTGGGGAGCCGCCCTTATAAGGAATGAAGTGTGGACATAAGACTTTGAGTTTATGTGATTTGTGCTGTCATATGGTATATGTGCCATAGAAAAATTGATTTCCTTTCCAAAAGGAGTATTCCAATTGAATGGTTGGGGAAGCCTTGTTAGCTTCCAGCTTTTCTGGTTAAAAAATGAGTCTGTACTCACAATGACTTGTCTGGCTTGTGATGTATTTGTTAGTAGTAATGTGATTATGAACCATACAAAATTTGATGCTTCTTTTACAATTATACCCATAATATAGATTCACCTTCGTCTAGGACACTTTCAACATTTCTCAACAGTTAGTATAAGGGAAGAGATATAGGCCTTTCTTGTCATCTCCCTGGCTCAATGCTTGAATGAAGTTTGATAGTGTTCATTGTGATGTTTGACAAAGTTATTTCTTTCAGTAATTATCAATTTTATTTTTTGGAATTTAAAGAAAATTTGGCAAGAGCGAGGAGTAATATAAGTACAAGGAGAATAAGTAGTCCGGTATAATGAGTTTTAAAAGAAACCAACAGAGAACAGAGCAATGTTTCCAGACGAGAATTTTCTTTTTGATATCAGCTAGAAAGACACTTCTGGGAGATCTTATCATGAAACTTGATAAAGAGGCCAAAAACTACCATATCCTTGACATCATGTACAGGTTGCTAGTGGTCTTCACAATTTTACCATTCTTCCTCTAAACATGCGAACTGCAGCTAACATCCAGCACCTTCAAAGAATCCTCTTTCTTAACAATCCCTTTTCCTTGTTTGTTGACTAAGTCAGCTGACTGTTGAGAGACTTATTTCTAGAAAATGCATCTGAACAGTAGTCTCACAACTATAATTTTTAAAAAAGAAAAGGGACAAAGAAAGCATATCTCCTGATAAGTTTGGGTGTCTGGGGTGTGAACTTATTTGTAACAAGATGAACAACACAGTACAAAATGTTTTCTCTATTGTTTTCTCATATATTTATGTTGCATATAATTCATTACATCCTACCAACACTGGCAGGAAGACAATACATTGTTTGGTTCCCACGCCTGTAATTGGCTTATTTTTGTTTATTGGGGCAGCATACCAAACAGGTTGCATCAACCTAAGAGGTGACCTCAGCCATTCACTTGATCTTTTTTACCTATTTGTTATGTGCACTGCTTTTATTTTGGAAAGTGTCATTACGGAGTAAAGGAGAAAAAATATGAAGCCAATTTTAAAAATCAATCTGAGAATGACTGAACCTGCAAAGGAGTTTCCCCTTTTATGAGAATCCATCATAAATCTAATTGTCCTGATTTGGTGTCCAATTCTCATTTATGACACTCCACACTCATCTATTATGCTTACTTTTTTGATGGCTAAATGTACTGTTACTGTTATCTGTACGGTTGTGTTAGAAGCAAATATTTGGGGTGTGCATTTGTGCTATGACTGCAAGGCATATATGTGCATATATTTGGGGTGAACATCTGTTTGTGTCGGTAGAATTTTTTTTGTTGTATAGAATGGGGTCTTTGTTTGTATCATAATTGAAAAAGAAACATAATTTTTTATATAAACCATTTTAAGTAATAGAATGATGTTTCTTCCCAATTATCCTTTATGCTGGTGCGGTTGTATTTATTTTTGTTGATTTTTAGTATGGTGGTATTTTGGTTAACGATGCTGTAACTTTTTTATGGAAGAGAGTGCTTTACAGAGCAAGTGTTCTACGAAGAAAATCATGTTTGCTGTATGTGGGTTTGCCCTTTTTAGTTGCAGGTGGGGCCAGTATCTCAGCCTGGGGATGTTTTCCTTTGTGGCTGCTGGCATAGTTATGTAGGTATGTGCCAGCCAGGGGTGGTATGGGAAAATGATGCAGTTTTGGATGGTTTAGTGGCCTGATCATTGCATTGTGGATGTTGAAGTTTTGCTCACAAAGTTGAAAACTAATCTTTATAAGGATCGTTTTCGAACTCTTTGTTTAAACCTAATAGGAGATGATAAGACAATACACAATACAAAATAATAATCATAAATAATGAGATAGTACTTTATGTGAAAAACTCATTTAGAAAAAAGGAAAAAAACCATGGGATTGAGTCTAAAAAACATCTACCATACTGTGAGTATGGTTACAAAAATATCAAACAAATACAAGGATATACCTGGTAATGATGAACCTGAACAATAGATAATATAAGAGTAAACAAGGACAATCTTCATATTTGTACCCTCTAGTCGCCATTCTCACTAGGATTGGCGCACCACCATCTATTCTACACCTATCATGCGCGTATGTTTTCTTTCACTAGGAATGACTCTTGCTCGGTCGACTCTCGCATAAACCTTGCGTGATCCTCTAGTGAATACTGTTGCTTGGCCAATCATCGACCAATTCTTGGCCGACCCTTGTTTGATATCTTCGCTTGAGTATGGCACTAGATAACATCTCAATGGGTGTGGCACTTAAAATGGAGCGACTCAAAATCGATAAACTTTCCTTCATGATCTTATGAGGGGTATCATCATTTCGACAATCATTCGGCATGCTTTAAGCTTTGCATTTTATTCCACATTTATCATCATGTCTGACCTATTTTACTTAGTCTTAACTTTATCAAGTATCAATAACTCTGAGTCAATTATATTCCCCATCCAATTATAGTAAATATTAAATGTGTTTCGATCTGGAATGAAACGACAAGCTCTTACAAAAATAAATAATGTTTTGATTATCACAAAACAACACATACCGTTCTCGCTTGGCGTCGAGTTCCTGGATGAAATTCTTCATCCATAACATTTCCTAACTTCCATCACCGTAATGAATTCAACTTTGGTGGTAGAGAGAGCAACACATTTTGTAGCCTCAACTGTCATGAAACAACTCCACCCGCTAATATAACCAAGTAACCCGAAGTGGATTTTTGAAAGTCCATGTTGTCTGCCATATCGACTTTAGAGCACATAACTAAAAGCAGCTTACCATTTCCAAAACATGAGCATATCTTGAAAGTATCCCGAAGATGCTTTAATTCCCATTTCACTACCGATCAATGTTCCTTTCCGAAATCAGAAAAGAATTAACTAGTAGTTTCAATCGCATGAGCTGTATTCGGCTTCATAAATACCATTGCATACATCAAACTCCTAATGACCGATGAACAAGGAACATGTCTCATGTCGGCCTTCTCTTCATTTGTAAAATGACTTTGCCAAGTACTCAATTTAAAGTGATTGGCAAATGGAGTACTTACTAGTTTAGACTTTTCCATATTGAAATGTTGACACACCTTTTCAACGTAGATTTTTTAGGATATCCAAAGTCTTTCTACTTTTTGATTGCGAAAAATTCTTGTACCAACAATTTAATTAGTTGGCCCTAAGTCTTTCATAGCAAAAAGCTTCCTAAGCTACCTTTTCAACTTACCAATCTGGGAGACATTCTGCCTCATAATAGACATATCGCTTATATAGAGCAAGAGGAGAACAAAGTCATCCTCCGAGAACCTTTGAACAAAAGTGCAATAATTTGAAGTAGTCTTTCGCTAGTTTTGAGCCACCATCACTGATTTGAATTTCTTATACCATTACATAGTGGCTTGCTTTAGCCCGTAAAGACTCTTCTTTAAGCGGCATACAAGATGCTCCTTAACTTAAAACTCCTCCAGTTGCTTCATGTAATTTTTTTTTCAAGATCACTATAAAGAAAAACCATAAGCACATCTAGTTGTTCAATATTTAGATCAAGCATTACGACTAATTTGAGAATAATTCGAATAGAAGACATCTTTACGATCGAAGAAAAAATTTTCTCAAAATCGATGCTTTTCCGTTGGCCAAATTTCTTTATAACTAATTTTGCATTGTATCTTAGTTGAGGCTATTCTCTTTGAATTTCAAGAGAAAGACTCACTTTTTCTTTAATGCTCGTTAGCCCTTAGATAATTTTATAAGCTCAAACGTGTGATTTTCAGGCAAATTTTATCTCGTCTTACATAACATCCATTCATTTCATTTTGTATTTATCTTTTATAGCTTTGTCAAAGCATTCGGCTACTCGCCTTCGATGAGTAACACATACTCATCAGCTGATAGGCATGAGAAGAGATATTGATCTTTTATGGATCGTCAGAGTCAGATGATCGGTGCAGGCTCAATAGCTTCATAATGAGAATCATCATGATTATCATCTTTAACATCAACATCATCCATTTCATCAAAGGTGGAAATCTCACAGTCTTTATTACTTTCATGATCACCCGAGTATCATCTTCAACTGGAATTGGTGTCGATGTCAATGGCATAGGGTCCACATCACAAAGCCAGTTGTTGTCGTTATTAGACCTAACAAGTTTCTTCTCTACCAGATCATAAAACTGATAGCCAAATTTATCTTTCTTGTAGTCAAGAAAGATGTATTGTTGCGTCTTTGCCTCAAGCTCAAACCTCTCATCCATTAGAATATAGATGAAGGACTTGCACCCAAATATGCACAAGTGATCATAAGAGACCTCCTTTCCGAATAACACCTTATTGGGAACATCACCATTTAGAGGATTTCTTGGTGATATGTTGATTATATAAGTCATAGCATTCAAGACTTTCCCCCAAAATGATCCGAGAAGTTTTGCCACTAAAAGTACACAACATACTCTCTCAATCAATGTCCAATCCATCCTTTCTGGTACACCGTTGAGTTGTGGTATTTTTGGTGGAGTCTTTTGTTGTCGTATACTGTACGACCAACAATATACATCACATGATTCGATGTATTCTCTTCCTTTGTCACTCCTGAGGCACTTTAGCTTCTTTCTCGTTTGTCTTTCAACCAATGCGTGAAATTGTTTGAAAACATTAAGGGCTTAATCCTTCATCTTCATGGGATATACCTATAATTTTTTAGAACAATCATCGATAAACGTTATGAAATAAAGTGCTCTATTGAAGATTTTTACTTTAAAAGTACCACATATGTTAGTATGTATGTGTTCAAGGAGATCCGCCTTCTTTGTAGATAAGTTTCAATGGAATAAAATGCTTTGTTACTTCTCAGCCATACAATGAGGATACATCTTTAACTTTGTCTCATTTACACACGGAAGGAGGCTATTCTTCTCTAAGCAATTGAGCCTCGTCTCTCTCGTATGGCTAAGACTCTTGTGTCGTAGGTCAGAAAACTCATCATTGGTTACATCCACGTCTCCAATTGAGATCAATACTTGCAACACATACAAGCTGGAAAGTTTTTTTTTCCCACAGGCCACCACTAGAGGGCATCTGGTGAGCTTCTATGTGCTCCTGTAAAATGTGTTGTAAAAACCCTTGTCGTCAAACTTACTGATTAAAATAATATTCAATTGGATATCCTAGACATGTCGTACATATCTCAAAACCAACCCTGTGCATTTATTAGTAGTTAAACACGCTACTGCAACCCACAATTCGAGACAATTCATCATTGTCAATCTTCCATATTTTAAAATCACCGGGAGTATAAGATATAAAGAATTTCCATCTAGACGTTACATGGAGTGATATACCACTATCGATCATCCAGCTTGCCTCATGATGGGCCATGTTGATTACATTTTCGTGCACAACAAAAATGTCAGATTTAGTAACAGTTGAAACCTTATCATCGTCTCAAGACTTCTTGGTTTGCTTTTCACCACTATCTCTATTTTCACGTTTCCACTCGTAATAGTTCTTTTCGATGTGGCCCTTCTTTTCGCAATGGTGACATTCGAGATTTTGATATCTCCATCTCGATGTGCTCCTACCTTTCTCACCAAATTTGGAACCTCTCCTCTGGCCTCTTCCCCATAGTTTTGAGACCAATGCTTCAGAATCCAAGGATGTGGAGCCTTGTGACTTCCTCCTTATCTCTTTATTGAGGATTGTCTTGGTTATCTTTAAAGTCACTACATTGTTAGAAGCAATGTTAGCAATGGTGATCCTGACAACTTCCTATGAATCCGATAGTATGGTCAACTATAAGCCTATGAACTCATCATCAAATTTGATGCCCATATCATTTAATTGATCAACGCACCCTTGAAGCTCATTTAGATGATCAGCTATTAAACTGCCTTTCTAGTATCTCATTTACATTAACTTCATCAAATGATACAACCTATTGTTACCCATATTCAAAGTATAAAGCAGTTCGAGATTTTCCTATTATGTTCTGACTTGCTTTTTATTGTTTATGTGATTATAAATATTATCATCAATAAATTGCCAAATATACCTACAAATTTGCTTATGTTCAAAAGCTCACTCATCATCAGATTTTGATTAAAGCTTTTGGGTAGTAAACACCAGAAAATGTATTGCTTTAACAAATAATAGATCTTTTATTTTGCTCCTCCATATGTCATAGTTTATTCCATGCAACCAAATTCTTTTGTTACCACCCTCCCCCACACAACAATCTGATATCTCTGATATCACTTATTATGTTCTGGATGCCAAAGGTTTGCTCACAAAATCGATAACTTTTATAAAGTTTGTTTCTGAACCTCTTGTTTAAATTTCTGAGGAGATGATACGATAATATACAAAATAAAATAATAATCACAGATAATGAGATACAATATTTTACGTAAAAAATTTTTTTTTAGAAATAAGAAAAAAATTACGATGCTGTAAGTTCAAAAAATATCCACTATATGGTGAATCCAGCTATAAAAATGCTTAAACAAATATAATGATACACCTTATAATGATAAACCCAATCAATAGATAATACAAGAGCGAACAAGAAGAAAATAACTGTAAAATATTCTTTTCGACACCAAGAACAATATACCTGAGTTCGGTAAAAAATAGAACATGATTTGAATCCCAAATGGATAAATCTTTCTATTTTTCCTTTTCTTTCACTCTATGTCAATGCTCAAAAAGACTTAAGAATCCCACATATGTTAATCCTAACAAAATGTGTGGAGGATTTTATATTAGGTGTTGGTGCATGTGCATCCCTTACTTGCATCAGGTGTGGCTCTTTTTGTACAATCCACACACATGTACCCTTCATACGTTATTCCCATTGGAATTGGCGCGTGACCGTCTATCCTTCACCTATCATGCGTTGATATTTCCGATTCGTTGAGAATGACTTTTACTCGACCGGCCATCGCATGAATATCGTGCAATCCTTTAGTGAGTTCGTCGCTCGGCCAATCCTTGTTCGATATCTCTACCTGTGTGTGTCACTAGATGATGTTCCAATTGGTGTGAGACTCCTAAGGGGGTGATCCAAAACTTAACACCGATAAGACTAGGTGTTCTCTAAGTTATGCAATCTTCTTTGCAATAGATGTGTTATTGCAGATACGAGTGGATAGGTTCTTAGTGGAACCATGGAAGTTCAAATGGAAGAGATTGTTCAACTGCAAAACTAGATTTTTGCAATTGATCACGTGTGTTTGCCAGGAAAGAGATTTTGAAAGTTACAGTGATTTGAAAGTTTGGTTCAAAGTGTTGGATTTTGGCCGTAAAAGGAAAATTTGAGGCGTTACAACATGGTATCATTTCATCTCAATAGGAGTTCAAAAATGGCAATGATGAATAGCGAGAAGGATGATTATTCGGTAAATTAAGCTAGTATACACTGTCAAATAAGCCAAAGTGGTTCCTTATAGATGCTGTTGCTTGCCCATTTTACACCTGGAAAATAACCCATACTCTAGTCTCTGAGCTATCTTATGATACATTGCCTGATTTAAGCTGGAAATAGGACGATTTGAAGCTCCAAAGTTGGTACTTTGCTCTTCTCAAATTTGTAGCTGGCGACCTCCATCCATAGTTGTCCACCATAGCTCTCTTGATAAAATAAGTGTGGCACTCTCATTTGCTCTGTTTTAACTGATAGATAGGGAATATGAAAAAGTCCTAAGGTCTGAATCTGTTTGGAGTCCTCCCAAAATTGTGGCAATTAAGATCTTATTCAGGCAAATACTTCTGAGGTGTTGTTGTGATTCTATTCGTTTAAATTATCAGGATGAAATTCTCACAACTGAAGGTCACGTGGATCATTAAAAAAAATCCTATTTGCTACAATGAAACCATTAAGATTCGGACCCAACATCTTATCTTAGTTTAGCTGCTTTGATGATAAAAAATCCTGTTTTATAATCCTGTTGATCCATGTTTTGACATTTACTTGTTTCTTGTTTCATTGGGTGCAGGAATTAGTTCCTAGAGTGCTAAACATCAGGAAATTATTAGGTGAAAGGGATTCCTGTGAAGCATGGGAGACTCGTTAATATAATCTGGTAAAGCTACAGTGGTTACACAGGTAGAAGTTGCAAGGGAT
>JAODPA010118262.1:0-18485 GCA_025585075.1 Nepenthes mirabilis | reverse complement strand
AGTAACGTTATTATCATTAAAAATCTTATATTAAGAATAAAATTAGTAATTATGGACTTAATTGCGTTGTATGTGGTTATTTTTAACCATCTAGGCCAACATATATGGGTTGGAAAGAAAATGATGAAGTATAAATATTTGATTTCTATTTCATTTATTTTTCGTGCTAAGGAACGAGAATCAGGTTTACGATCGATCACGTTACGTTATACCGCACTACGAGTCTTCGTTGAGCTATCCCATAAAATTGGAAGAAGTCGTCGGCATAGGTAATGATCGGGAGCAGCTCCAATGCCGTTGTCGATTCAGTCATAGAATTGTATCCATCTATTCTTCCTGTACGTAATCTCTATTTCTCATTTATCCCATTTTCCCCTGCTCATCGATTCCGTCACAGTCCGGCCGAATTAGGGTTTGTGGTTGATCTTGCTTCGTTTTTTTTTTGGGGGTTATGTATCTTGCGATTTCTGCTAATTCTCGCTGCAAAACCTTTGATGGTTCTCGGTTTTTTGGCGCGCTAAATCACGGCCTTTAATTTACCAGTTGGTATGAAAATTCAATTGCATAATTGTCGTTTAAGTGTATTATTATTATTATGTTTATTCTCCTTTTGCTTGGTGCTTCCCTCTATTTTAATCCTAGTCTTTTTGGAGGATTAATAAGCTTCAAGTCCAATTTGTTTCTATTTCAATCTTAAATTTGCTAATGTCTATTGTAAATTGGTGAATGTATGCAGAATATGGAGATAGAAGGGCCCAATTATTAGTTTTATTTTACGCGTCAGCAACTAAAAATATGTATTAGTGGCATCTCTGTATATACTCTGGGAATTGACCTCTGAAATTTCGGGGAAGATATCAAATACTCTCTATGAAACACTTTTTGCTTGTATAAAGGATTTTAGTTTGGCTTAGCATTGTTATCTCATATGCTCTGGGAGAAATTGATGATAGTAGCAACACCCAGTGTCTTCCATACTTTTTCCCTCCTCTTCATGCCATCCTTTTTTCCAAAGAGATATGTTCTGCATGTGAATTGAAGAAGATCCCACATTTTCATCAAAATATCATCCTTAGCCAATTCGGGCCAATAGGTGAAATGATCATAAATTGAAATAGCAGAATAGCTGTTTATCGGTTTACTGTAAAGCTTCTTGTATAATATTACATAAATGTCCATTTGGCCATCCTTTAGTTTCTGATAATGCTATTTCCATTTTGCTTATATGAATGATATCATGCAAACACAGGAAAAACAAAATAAATCGGCTGACTTTCTTCTCTGGAGATCTAGAGAGTGGGATGTGTTGAGAACAGTTTCTTTAGGTATTTGGTCTACATTGTTAGCTCATAATGCCTGGTATTTTTCTATCCTTTTTGGGTTACAACAGGAGGATAGGAGCGTATTATCTATTAATGGGAATGGAACCCATGTTATAGCCTAGAGTTCAGTGTAGGTACTATTGAAGTAACCTGCACTTCCCAATTTTCTATTATCTTAACTTTGAAAACATGTATCTTTGCTCATCATTTGAGGCTTTTGAATTGCAGTGTAGGAAACTAGGAATAGACTGAGGCTACTTTTTGATCTATTACTTATAGTTTGCAACTGCAATAGTAGCCATAGCTGCTGGTGCAAAACTGATAAGTTCAGTCTTCTCTGGCCTGTTTTAGCTCTATATGGTTTGAGATGAAACATTGCAGGTTAATGAATTTTTTTGCATTCTTGATCAACTGGTAGGATAGATTTTAATAAACTGATCTGCCCTTAGCATGAACGATGCAATTACCATTTTGTTGTAATTGGCTGCTTTTTAGGAGTTGACATTATGTTTAATCTAGGGCTTGCTAATATTGGGATGCATGACCAATGTTCTAGGGATATTGACTGTGGATTTGTGCAGGCATGCGCACCATTATTGCTAGCAGACTTAGTTAAATTTGTTAAGGTGCAACTTCTTTTCTTGTAAATTGGGCGAAGTTAACATTGTTTTTGTTAGTGTTGTCCAAAGTGTTCTGGGCGCTCAGGTGAGGTGGGGCAAGGTTCGGGAGCCTAAAACATGTTAGGCGAGGCAAAATGTCAAGGCGCTTGACTAGATGAGCGCCCAAAACAAGCCAACATGGCCCTTAGGCGCCGACTGTTTTTTTTTTTTTGGAAATAGTTATTCTAAAATATCCTTAGCCTTTTGAAAATTTATAATTTTGTATTTCTTTTAAATGTATTTTTCCTTTCATTTTTATAATCCGCATGACACAACCTCCTTTCTCTCTTCTGTTTTATTGACACCACACAAAATTACTATCCTTATCATCTTCTCTGTTGGCTGAGGTTACGAATAATAAATCTTGAACAAAGACAAAGATTTTGAGTTTTAGAGAGTAGGTGCAAAACCTTCGAATTCTAGAGTAATAAGAGTAGTAAAAGAAGTGGCTCAAAGGAAACAGTGGAGGAGATTGATGACTACAAATCTTGTGATAGATTTTATGAGAGCTTATTTAATAATGATAGTGTTGTTGAGGATTATGTGTTGAATTTGATAATGATTTGAATTAGAGCATTTTAATATTGAGTTTGTGCTAAAAGATACATGTTGCAGGCTAATATTTTTATTAATTATATTATTTGTAGACATAATACTTATTTAATAGGCATATTTATAGTTGCTTTCAATTGTTTGAGCCCTGATTGTATGTTTTTACATGGCCTGTAGACATATATTTATATTTCTATTAGCGTATCACTTGTAATGGGCAAGCACCTCACATAATGCCTAGCGCCTCAGGCTTAACGCTTTTGACAACACTGGTTTTTGTTTAGATCCTCTTGCTTGGCCACGCTAGTGCTGCACAGCAATTTTGAGTTCCATCATGCAAAGAGTTGCAACCAAAAGATAGTAAACAGATTATCTCAACTAGAAAGGAAGGAAATTAACAAAAGGCCCTTTGTATGGGGAATTGGAAATTTATGTCTAATGGGCCCTTGCTTTTCTTCTCTCATTCCTTTTTTTATTTTTTTGGTTGGGGGGGTGGGGCTAGGTGAAGTTATTGGTGTTTAATTTTTTTTGTGGTGTAAACTTTGACAAATGGTTCTCCCTTCGATTGAAAAGGAAACTTTTACTAGATATTAACTATATTGTGTTTATAATTCTTCCTAACTTTCCATTCCTTTGACAATTTTTAGGAGTCCTTATAGGGTTTTAACAGTAAGGCTGAAACTAAAAAACATTTTGAAATCCATTTTGACATAATTTTGTTGTTTCTAGGTAAATGTTTTCCTTTATTGTTTGCTGAAGGTTATTGGTAGTTCCATAAGAATTATCAGAAAATGTTAGGACAATTGATGCATGATAATATATTATTCTCATCCTGTCCTTTTTGTGCAAAATAATGTTGTGGGTGTTGAAATTATAGTTAAAGCCCCAGCATGCGAATAGAAATCCAATTTTTCTAGGAGTAATTTTTTTTTGTGTTGAGAGACCTCATTTCCATTTGATGTACTACAAGTCGTAGTAAACCCTGGATACAAAACCTCACCCACCCAAATATGTATCATGCAAGTTTCAGATTCATTCAATAGGGATACATCTAATTTGAGGCCATGGGCCCAACTGTGCTTCTGAAGTCACTCTTGCCGCTGCTCTACCTCCCATGTCAGTAACTAAGAGTATGTATCTTCAGTGTGCAGAAGCGTTCTTTTAGTTCTTCTAGGAATGTGATCTATAAGGAAGCATCTGAGTATGGCTTCTCAGAACAATCTTATACATCTTATAACTACTCAGAAACTACTATGGCTTTGACTTCCCAGAAAGCTTGAGCACTCATTCATTACGCCCCAGGGCCTCTGAAGATCTCTCAAAGCAATCCCAATCTTGTGCTTATGTAAAATGCTAGGGACATATAATTACGAACTTTCTTCTAAATATGTAAATTACAAGAAGGATTTGAGAGATTCCTTGGTTATGCAACTGCATCAAAGTCGTAAGCCTTACTGCATGGGGTTGGCTATTTGAATGCTTTACATCTCTGTTATAGAGAAACATTGTTTAAACTGTGAGAATTTTGTTGGATGTCTATTTGTAAATTACGCTCTTCATCCATGTAGGTTATGTTTGTCAAGCTTGTCCGTTAGTTGTTTGGTGCTTTGCTTTATCCCACGAGTTTCTATTAATCATGAACAGTCTGGATAAACTAGAACAGTAGGATAGTTCAAGGATAGTATGCCTGCTTTTTCCTTAGAAGGACAAGTTTTCAGTGTTTTTGAGCTGTGCACTGACTTTCTAATTAAAAGAAGCATGGATGATACTATCATGTATGGTGTTGCCTTGTTGATTATATATGGGCTAGATGTAAAGAATAGAATTGCAAGTACTAAGCATGTGTTAGTCATGATCATGAGCTCAGTGATCCATGAAAAACTAATGAAGAGAGATCAAAGTTTTTGATCAAAGTTTTTGGGCGTCACATGAACGGAATGAAACCAAACAACTAGGGAAATTGATTACAATTTACGATAATTATTTATTGTATTTATTTATTTAAAAATGTTTTTTCTTATACTGGGGAAGGAGTTTCAGATTTGCATATACTAGACAGTTGCCTGTCTGCCTTTTGCAGAGTACTTAATCATCTTTTGTTGGTCTGGAGGATTCAGGAACATGTGCAGTATGCGTGAATAAGATTCACTTGTGCTTGATAGAAATATGAGATTGTGGTCCATATGTTCTACCTGATGCAGTACTTGATGGTAAGAGACGAGAAGCTAAAGGATCAATATGCAGGCACATGTATCCGGACAGATCTCTGGCCAGGTACCTAATCAAGCTGGAACTCAGTTTCATGGACTGTCTCAGCAGAATGGAAATCCCCTCCAGATGCAGATGCAGAATTTAGTTGCCCAGCGTAGTAGATTGATTATGGAGCCTGACATTTTCCAGTTGCGGACATTTATGCGACGGAAAATGTAAGTCGAAAATATTGTAATTTTCTTTATCAGAAATATAACCAGGGCTCTTATGTTTATTCTCTTTCTTCTTGATGATTTTTCTTCCTTATTTTGTTTAGTTTTTTAAATCATTTTTGAGAGTGGTGGGCTGGGTAATTATTCTGCATGATTTACTGGCCAATTGACTTTGTGTTTACTTACATTGAAAGACTTAAAGCCTTTTCCCCTTAACGTGCAGGTTGAGTATTTGTGTTAGTCAAAGTTTTGCTCATTTTTATCTACATTTGTAAATCAAATGATCCTTGAAGCATGGAAAACAGAATAGGATGGAGAGTTGCTTTACTGAAGAGAACTGAATATTGAGTAGCTGATGTTGTCACACATGATTGACAAATCACATTTCTGCTTCACAATGCACCGCACATTTCTCTTCCAGTGAAGTTCAGAAGGCTTGGTTCTGATCTAATAAAACACTTATTGACATTCGATCTCTCTTTCTTTCCCTCTTCCTCCCTCCTCCCTCCCTATCTCTCAATTCATGATGAAGAGTTGTCAATTGCTGTTAATCAGTTATTTCCAATGATAATTGAGGGAAAAGAGTTCATAGAGTATCAGGTTAACAGTAGTGTTTTTAAGTGGCATACCTGCAAAGTTATGAAATCTTGGGAAGTTTTATTGTTTTGGGGGTGGCAACAATCTTTTGAGGAAGAGTTGTTTGAGAAAATAGTTGAAAGGGCAGGTTAGTATATGTGGTTCTTACGTCATAGGGTCTATGAAGGATCAAACTTACTCATTATTGATGTTGTTACCGTGGCTTCAATGCATGACTTTCAAGTCATAATGAAGCAATCGGACTGTTGTGCCAAGGGTCACTAATACAGGAAATGAGAGGGAGGAAGAAGGAAGGGGAAGAATAAGGAAGAAAAAGAGGGAGAGGCAATTCTAGGCAACAACCATAGTCATAATTTTATTCGTGAATAGCTACTTTAAAAATAAAATTAGGATCATTATGTATTGAGACACTACTAGGTTACTAGGAAACAATTGTAATTTCCTATTTAATGTTGATTTAATATAAGAAAATAACGAAAAGAAAATATGCATTTTATAAGTATCTTAGAGATTACCAAAATTATATAGAATTTAGAAATATCAGGATATGACAAAATATAGAATCGAATCTAATAAAATAAATTAGTAAGTCAAATCTTTGTGATATCAAAAGTTATGTAGGAAAGGATGAATTTTGCTAAAAAGATAATCTCTTGCAGTATAAGCAATAATTTGAAACTCGCTGAAGGTCTATGACGTGTCTCCAGTATGTATTGGTGATGAACATATCCGACACCAACATGCTCAGAAACACATTGAATCTTCTAAATTTTTGTTATTTTTGACACCAACATGCATTCACGTTGAATCTTCTAAGTTCAAGCTCTGTTTCAATTTTTAGAAGAAAAAAGCATCTAACTCACAGATGTGGAAGAGGATGAGAGCGAGTAAGGGTGTAAAATCTGATAATTTTTTTTATAGGTGTTTTCTTTCCTTCATTGATTAGTCACTACTTAAGGGTCTGTGGGTTTGGGTGACATTTTCCTTAAGGGATGAGAATTTTATAGCCTGTTGAATAAAGAAAAAAAACTTGGTGGCACTGCTTTGGTGTTGTAATTGATTATATTTTCCTTTTCTTACAATTACAAGAAGTAATACAAAGGACCTGGATAAGATGTCTATGGATGAGGAATCAACTTCACAAATTCCTGGTTTTGTATGCTTTAAATTTAGAGAGGTGACAGATGGTGAGAACTTAACTTTCTTTTTTCAAAAGGAGCCTCTGACTAAGTCATGGGTACTAAATTTTATCTTAGTGGGATTCTTTTGCAGTGCATCATTATTTGAAAACAAGAAAGGGCATTGTATGACAAAATTGAGTACACCAAGTTCACTAGTTCAAACTATGCTATGTTTAACACTGTTGTTCCAACGTGAAAACTATCCCAAGTTTAACGCTGTTCTTCCAACTGGAAATCTGATACTTGTCATTGTTACAGTTAAATCTGCTACTAGTTTGACACTGTTGCGGTACTGAAATTATACACATTTTGTACTTTTAGTTCTAATTATAGTATGCCAATTATTTCTCCAATGGATATTCCTCGTGTATGTGTTTTCTTTGTTTTAGTACTTTCATGCATCCGCTGACTACTGAAACATCTTTAATATCCTTACTTGCAGCAACGAGTTCCTACTGCAGAGGCAGTCGCAACCGCGTGACCTACCTCCAGAAAAGATATTGGATCTTGTAAAACGCTTGGAGGGGGGACTATACAAGGCAGCTGCCTCGAAGGTTTTTCCCCCCCTGTAGTTTTGTCTTTGTTAGTTCTTGTTTTGTGTGTTGGTGATCAACTAAATCTGCCATGTCTGTCTGTTGGGAGAATAGTTTTTTTTGGCTCAGCAGAATAGTGTTGGGGAGAATTATTATAGGCCTTTTTACATTTTAAGTCGATGAATCTGCTTGCTGTCTCTTTGTTTATGACATGCATGCTTTTATTGATAGGAGGAATATATGAATTTGGATACTCTTGAGAGCCGTTTGCATATTTTGATCAAGCAAGGATCTTTGAATAATCATACTCCACAACATTCGCAACTTGTTAATTCTTCTCCTTCCGTTGGTACAATGATACCTACTCCGGGCGTGCAACATAATGTCAATTCAAACTTGATGGTGTCGTCTTCAGTGGATACGTCCATGATTTCAGCCAATGGCTGCAGTAATATATCATCCTCAGCTGCCAGCAGTGGAACCTTGTTGCCATCTGCCAGTGGGCCATTTGCCAGCATGCATGATGGTTTATTCCATTCATCTGAAGGTAGCTAAAGCACTGTTCATTGTCCGAGTGGGTGATGTTTTCAATTTTGGTGCTTCCATTCATTTGATAGTGTACATTTTGCAGGATCTCTGTCAAAGGGATACCAGCAAACACACCCCAATTTTTCTCTAAATTCTAGTGGAAACAATACCATTGCTACGGCATCTATGAGTGGGCAAAGAGTTACAAGCCAAATGATACCCACTCCAGGATTTGGTAGCAATAATAATAATGTGTTTATGAATGTTGAAACTGCTAGCAATGGTGGGTTTTCCAGCGTTGATTCTTCTGTGGCACCACAGCAAGTTCCACCAAAGCAGCTTGTTGGTGGTCCAAACAGCCGGGCATTGCAGAACTTGGGCAGCCAAATAGGTGGTGGAATTAGGTCTGCTAGTCAGCAGAGATCTTTTGCATTCAATAATGGATCTGTAAATGGTGGATTTGGGAATAGCTTACAGATGATGAATGGTTCTGGCTCCTCTGAGGGCTATTTGACTACTACATTTGGTGGTTCGCCTAAACCCTTACCACAGCACTTTGACCATCAGCAGCAGCCCCTTGTGCTGGGTATTTTTCCCCCTTCCTTCCCTAATTCCCTGTCTAAACACTCCCCTTGTTGTAATCTATCTATTCCTATTTAATTTTTGTTCATCTAATGAGTTTTTAAGTGCACCGTTGTCTGTTAATCTGTGGAAGAATGCATTCTCAGGGCATTTGTGTATGTCATGTAGCAGGTGATGGATATGGATTAAGCGGTACTGATTCTATTGGAGGTGGAAATGTTTATGGTCCTGCAACTTCAATTGGATCAATAATGAATACTCAAAATCTTAACCAGATCTGGCTGCAATCTCTACCCAGATCCAATTCAGTAATTTCCAATCATTCAAATTCGCCAACTACCCAACCAGCTTCCCATTTGAGGCCTCAATCAGGTGAACAGTTAGAGCAATCAAAGATCCAATCTTCACAACCGTCGCAAGAAAATCTTTCACATTATCATCCACCGCAGTTTCAGCTTCAACCTCATCAGTTTCAGCAGCAGCAGCAGCAGCAGCAATTTTCTCCACACCATCGCCAACAGAAGTACATAAGTCAGCAATCCCAAGTTCTACAGAAGAACAATG
This sequence comes from Nepenthes mirabilis, assembly GCA_025585075.1. Classification (NCBI taxonomy): domain Eukaryota; kingdom Viridiplantae; phylum Streptophyta; class Magnoliopsida; order Caryophyllales; family Nepenthaceae; genus Nepenthes; species Nepenthes mirabilis. The sequence goes on along the minus strand of JAODPA010118262.1, from coordinate 9,544 downwards.
CTTTTGGCCCATTGCAGTTTTCAACTGATGTTGGTAGCCATGTGAAGACTGAACCTCGAATGGAATGTCCTAATGAGGTTCTTCAATCCCTAGTTTCTGGACAGTTACAACTTTCAGAGTTTCAAACCAAGTTCCAGCAAAGCTCTTCTGAAAACCATCCCACAACCACACAATTTTCCTCTCTTCTATCTGCCCCTCAGGACATATGCTCTACAATGTCTCCCGGTCCTCAACAACTGTTGCGAACACATCAGGTAGTTGAAGAGGCTCAAAATGAATTTAGCCGTCTTCCTATTGGACTACCGGCAGAGATGTTAATTAAGGCTCAATTGCATACAAAACCAGGGGAGAGAGCCTCTTTACCTGGCAATTTATTGCATGAGCAGCAAGTCCAAGAGGAATTCTGTCAGAGAATAAGTGGCCATGATGAAGCTCAGCGCATGAAGTTACCTTCTGAAGGTCCTATCAGTGGCCTTGCTATGAGAACTATTACAGGTCCCCCAAATTCGGGTGATGCCTCCTGTGGGCGTGAGAATCTGAACCCTGACCCACAATTCAGAAATCAACAGAAGTGGATTCTGTTTTTACGTCATGCTCGTCGATGTGCTGCGCCAGAAGGGAGATGTCTAGAACCTAATTGCATAAATGCACAAAAGCTGTTGCAGCATATGAGGGGATGCAATATGTCCCCATGTGCCAATCCACGTTGTCATCCCACCAAGAGACTACTGCGTCATCACAAGAGTTGTAGCAATCAAATCTGTCCTGTTTGCATTCCTGTCAGTAATTTTGTACAGTCACAGCTACTAAAGGTTCGTTCTTGGCAGGAGTCAGATGCTCGTATGCCAGGTTTGTTAACTGGACACTGCAAGCCCAGTGATGCCGGAGAAACTAATGCTAGAGAGATCTCAAAGTCTTCTCGGAAATTAGAAACTGCAATAGATTCACAACCTATTTTGAAACGCTTGAAGACAGAGCGGCCTCTTGATTCTGTTATGCCTGAGGGTGGAAGCTTGTTTGTGCCGTTTCATGCCATTAGTGATTCACGCGTCCCCATGCTGCCAGAATCCCAGAACTGTGATAGTGCTATGCAAATGAAACCTGAAGTGAATATGGAAACTCATGGTAGTTCCACTTCTAGTGTTACTGAGATGAAGAATGATGTTATTGATGCTCCCTGCAATCAAAAGCCTGATGGGGGATCCTTGATATTGAATGATTCTGATTCCCAGTCTAAGCAAGAAATTGTTAAACTTGATAAAGTTATTGGTGAAACAAAGCAAGAAGATGTGGCCCAGCATCCTGAATATGGAGTGGGAACCAAGTCTGGGAAGCCAAAGATAAAGGGTGTGTCCTTGACGGAGTTGTTTACTCCAGAGCAAATTAGGGAGCATATCACTGGTCTTAGGCAGTGGGTTGGCCAGGTCTGTTGTAAATCTTCTGAAATCCTTATAGTTAATTATGCTGCTGTCTTCTTTGGGTTATAATTATTCTGATGTTTTACATATTCAAAATATTATTTTAAATGCCTTGAAAAGTTCATCAGAAGTTTCATCAGCAATGAATATATCAACATATGTCCCTTCTGTTCTCTCAATTCACAAAAAATGGCTGAGTTTTCCTTTCCTTTTGATAGTAAGAAAGTCAATATCATTAAAATGGGGACTAAGGGCAAGGTGATACCACCATTCTACAAGAAACTTTACATATATGCTGCTATAAACAATACAAAACATTAGAAAAATGTAATGAATTGAGATGTTGGTTGGAAAAAATAAGTTATAAGACTGCCTTTGGCCTGTCACAGTGAGATTATGTTGCATCTTTGATCCAAAGTTCCAATGAGTGTTTGTTGCACCCCTTAAATTGTAAAGGTTAAGTGAAAACTTGCAAAAGCAATTTGTATTGGAAGGCTTAATTGTATTGAAGACTGTAATTCCATCAAGGAAATCAGTCCGTGGAACTGTGGTTAGGTTGACTCTGTTTAAAAAGAGTTTGCTATTTCGAAAAGAAGTTTTAAAGTAGATTACACTTTTTCAAACTAATGCCAAACGTGGTTATGTCGGGGAATCCTCTAATTTTGTATTCATAACCTCGCACATTATTGGCCCTTGATTTGTTATCTGCATGTCTAATTTTCCATAACCTGGAGCTTCTTTGAGTTTTTGCCCAATTTCCATATGTAGGGATTTTTATTTGTATTATTAGGCACGGATTCAAAGCACCGGTGTGTGTGCATGTTCTTTTTTGTGCAAGTACTCTGTGCTTGTGTGCCCATGTCTCTGTCTGTTTTCCAGTTAGTCGTGTGTGTGCGCTTGTGTCTTGATGCATGGTTGTATCTCGGTTTAATTCGGTTGGCCGAGGCCTATGGCTGGCCTATCTAGGCAAGCAATTGAGCTGCGTATAATGATATGGCAGTTAATCAACCTGCTTGGTTTTAAGAGCTAACATTTTCCAGTAGTGTTCTTATCTCCTTGAATATTGAAACCCTATGTAAACCAAATAAAGGAAATCTACGGAACAAACAGATTCATGATATACTTGGTGATGGAGTTCCAAAAACCGTCTTATAGATATTGTGATTTGCATTTTCCCCTTGTGGTTACATTATGCTTTTTTTACTTGTAACAGAGTAAAGCAAAGGCAGAAAAGAATCAAGCAATGGAACACACTATGAGTGAAAATTCCTGTCAGTTGTGTGCTGTTGAGAGGCTTACTTTTGAGCCACCTCCTATTTATTGTACACCTTGTGGCGCTCGCATTAAGAGAAATGCAACGTATTATACTGTTGGAACTAGTGATACGCGGCACTACTTTTGTATTCCATGCCACAATGAAGCACGTGGAGACACAATAGTGGTTGATGGAGCTGCTATTCTAAAGTCAAAATTGGAGAAAAAAAAGAATGACGAGGAGACTGAAGAATGGGTATGCTACCATCTCTCTCTTTTCATTGCAAGTGATGTTGCAGTTAAGTGTCATGATTATAACAAAGTTCTCTTTTCTACTTTAGTGGGTTCAATGCGATAAATGTGAAGCTTGGCAACATCAAATTTGTGCTTTGTTTAATGGACGGAGAAACGATGGTGGGCAAGCTGAGTACACCTGCCCAAATTGCTATATACAAGAGATTGAAAGGGGAGAGCGTCAACCGCTGCCACAGAGTGCTGTTCTTGGAGCCAAAGATCTGCCAAGAACAATACTTAGTGACCACATAGAACAGCGGTTATTTAGTCGATTGAAAGAGGAAAGACAACAGAGAGCAAAGTTACAAGGGAAAGTTTATGACGAGGTGATTCATTCTTGTACTGTGTTTTATTCTATGTTGTGAATGTGAATTGCTTCTTTGAAGGATGCACGTTGTATAGTATACTACTACGACTTTATGCTTAATTATGCCACTCTGATATGTAATTTATGATGGAACTATCATGCCTGAATAAAAGAAAAGGAAAAACACATGTGGAGATGTTTCAACACCTTTGCTTGCACAAATTGCAAGAGAACCTTTGGGAATAGTTTTATCAATAGTATGCCAGTGGCTCCAGCTCCAATTGCTCAAAATAGACGTCTAAGGGTCTTTTGGGAAGCTAATTTTCAGTGGGTTTGAAGTTCCAAGCCACAAATATCAAAATGATGCTAGAAATTGAAATTATCGGTGGATATGCTTGAACGAGTAGTCTGGACATGCTGCAAAATATTACTAAAGTTGTTGCATGCATCTGTGTGTGCTGCTTAAATAAATTTTGCTGCAATTGAATAAGGGAAAATCCATTGTATTGCCAGGTTCCTGGAGCAGAAGGGATTGTTATTAGAGTTGTCTCATCAGTTGACAAAAAGCTGGAAGTGAAACCGCGATTTCTTGAGATTTTCAGAGAGGAGAATTATCCTGTTGAATTCCCATATAAATCAAAGGTATGCAGTCTGTACACTTGGTAGGTAGCTTTGTATTTGTTTACTTTCTATGTGGTGATTTATATTGATCAAATCACTGAATGCAAGTAAATCTGAGGTGCATTACCATGTATGAGTTTATGGCATTGACTGCTGTTAGTTTTCAGGTAATTTTGTTGTTTCAGAAGATTGAAGGTGTAGAGGTATGCTTATTTGGCATGTACGTCCAGGAGTTTGGATCAGAATGTCAGCCCCCAAATCAACGCCGTGTTTATCTTTCATATCTTGATTCTGTTAAATATTTCTGTCCAGAAGTCAAAGCAGTTACTGGGGAGGCGCTGCGGACATTTGTGTATCATGAAATTTTGGTTAGTTTCCTCAATGTGATGCTTTCATATATAATATTAGGACTAGGATGACTTTTATTTTTTCACTTATTGTCTTGTTTGATCATTTTCAGCATTGTGTCTTTACTTTCTAATATATGATTCTCGTTCCAGATTGGATATCTTGACTATTGCAAGAAACGAGGTTTTACAAGTTGTTATATATGGGCATGCCCTCCATTGAAGGGGGAAGATTATATATTGTATTGCCATCCTGAAATTCAGAAAACACCTAAATCTGATAAACTGAGGGAGTGGTAAGACAAGAATTCTATTCAATTATTTTAATCTGTATGAAATTCTTTGGGTACATTTCAAATGGTTGAATTTCTGTTTCATGGGACTTGCAAACTTTGCTTACAGGTATTTGTCAATGTTAAAGAAAGCCGCAAGGGAAAATATTGTGGTCGAACTGACTAATTTATACGATCATTTCTTTACATGTACTGGTGAATGCAAGGCTAAGGTAACTGCAGCTAGGCTGCCATATTTTGATGGCGACTACTGGCCTGGTGCTGCAGAGGATTTGATCTATCAGATTAATCAAGACGAAGAGGAGAGGAAACAGAATAAGAAAGCAATAACTAAGAAGGCCACGACAAAAAGGGCTATGAAAGCATCTGGTCACCCTGATCTTTCTGGCAACACATCGAAGGATCTTCACTTGATGCGTAAAGTAAATTTCATATCAATGACTCGTAGATGTGCTTATCATCAGTGTTGTAATTCATCTTCATCTGCAACTTGTAGATATTAATAACTTTATGTGACCTGTATTGTTCCTAATACTACAATTGTGCATTCAGTTATCAATTGCAGTAATTTTATAGTTGTATAAAAGCAGTCCTCTTCTCTCTTACAAAATTCTTATTTTGAATCTGTTTGGGTATAATTCTTCTCTTCTTACCAAGTTGTCTGTTCTTTTTCAGCTTGGTGATACAATTTTCCCCATGAAGGAAGATTTTATCATGGTCCATTTGCAGTATTCATGCACTCATTGTTGTGTCCTGATGGTATCTGGTAACCGCTGGGTTTGTAACCAGTGCAAAAACTTTCAGATTTGTGATGGGTAAGAATTCTTCCTTCTCAGTTTTGAGTTGTATGATTTTCCTGTTGCAAGTTTTTTCATGTCAGTTCACTGGCATGCTGGCTATATTATTATTAGCTCTTGGCAAGTGTTCTTCCCTTACAGTCATCTTGAGTTCCCTAGTGTAGATATCCTTCATTGGATTGGGTTTTTTTTCCGGTTAAGTACCCCCAAGGGAACGCTTCTGGGGTTTATGTTTTATTACCATAATATCATAGGGAGCTCTTTTTCCTTTGCACTGAGATTGATTCTACAAATCTCAATGTCAGTGTTCTGTATGACGTGATAAGCTCTCCTACACCAATTAATGGAGAAAAAAGATGAAAAAAATTTACTTTTTTTTGTTGCAGACAATGTACATTTTTTGTCAGTTTATCTGGTACACATCTTATTCCTCTATTTTTTTTTTTTGGGGGGGGGGGGGGGGGAAGAGATGCAGCACACTCAGCAGGCCACTGGCTAAACAATGAAGCACCCTGCTGGCCGTTTCTCCTCTCAAGCCACCCAAAAGGGAAGAGCTCTTGTTGCTTCTACTAAGCCCAGTCCCACCCATTTCCTTGCAATGTAAACTCAAATAACACTACTTTAGCGGGGAGGTGGTGTTACACTATCCCAATCAAATCCTTACTTTCCTTGGTCAAATATCCTCCTAAGGTGATGTGGATTTTAGAGGTGGCTTGTATAGATTTCAGAGGTGGCTCCAACAATCTGTAGTGAGCAATGTAGCACTTAGTCCTAGTACATAGTTCCCCATGGATTGGCTAGGTTGGGCTGTATTGCAAGACAAGTTCCACTTGCACTCGGTCCTGTAACGCCCAAAACAAGTTTTTATAAAGTATTACAAACTTCCCCCCTCGAATACGCAAAGTCTTTGTTGCCGTACGTTATAAATTGATCATATGACTTCCCTCATAAGCAGGTGCTGACGAAGATTGTAGGCCCAAATCAGTTATCAAAGGTCATAGACCACAAATGCCTGTGTTTAAGCCCATTAGCTGGTCCATGAATGGAAATCTGCAAGCCCACGAAACTGCTTTATGGGGTCAATACCATCTATAAAGCTCAAGTGGGCAGACGGGCGAGCAACCCTCTTTAATCCCTTCTCCTCGCATCCTAGAATAGGGAAAAGCTGTTTTTGTTCGTAGTATGTCTTGTAAGCTGAAGTCAAATTCTTAGATTCTGGGTGGGCAATTGCAGGGCCTACTTGGAAAATTAAAGGAACTAGTTATTGTAATAGTATTGTCAAACCTTTCCAAGTTTTAAGTGGTTTTGGAAATAGTTTGAACCTCAAAGAATGTGCATTTACTGCAGATGTTATGAAGCAGAACAGAAACTTGATGAGAGAGAGAGACATCCTATTAATCAGAAGGACAAACATGTTCTTTATCCAGTAAGTTAATCAGAGAAGTTACCTTTTTTCAGATGATATGTACAATAAGGTTGATCTGTGATCCCATGTTATGCATGAATAAGTTTTTGCAGTTGCTTAATACTGAGAGAGCTAATATGTTGCAGATTGAAATCACTGATGTGTTGGAGGACACAAAGGATAAAGATGAGATCCTAGAGAGTGAATTCTTTGATACTCGACAGGCATTTCTGAGTCTTTGCCAAGGAAATCATTACCAATATGATACCCTACGTCGTGCCAAGCATTCGTCAATGATGGTGCTATATCATCTTCATAATCCAACTGCCCCTGCATTTGTGACGCCGTGCATTATATGCCATCTTGATATTGAAACTGGTCAAGGCTGGCGTTGTGAAACATGTCCAGATTATGATGTATGCAACGCTTGTTACCAAAAAGAGGGAGGTATTGATCATCCTCACAAGTTAACCAATCATCCATCCATAGCTGATCGTGATGCACAGAACAAAGAAGCAAGGCAGCTGCGTGTTCTACAGGTAACATGCACATCTCTTGTTTCCCTTTTTTGGGGGGATTGTCTAGCAAACTCTGGTTGTTTTCCATTTTTGTCTTCTTGCTTGCCCCGGCATCTGGTAAAGGTTATTTTATTGGCAGCTGCTCTTTGAACCTCAAACACTAAGTATATTAAGAGGTAATTCATTGGAGCTTGTGAATGATAAGATTCTAAATGAGAGACACAAATATGTAGACATTATTCAAGTAGAGAAGCTATAAAAGGCAAAAAACATGAACTTTGTTTAGTGATAACAAATATTAGTCTTTCATTGTTTTTGTGTATTTGTGGTAAGTTATTCCTATTAACTGCTATTTTTTATGTTATTAGTTGAATTATTAGTTTATAATTGTTACTAGTTTTAATTAGACTTTCATTTTTTGGTTTATGGGTGCCTGAAAGGAAAGTAAATTAACTTCTGGTATCAGAAAGTCTTAGAGTGGTTAAAATTTTAAAGGGAACTCCAATATGAACAAGATTACTACTTCCTAGTGAGCTGGACTTCCAAATTCCACTTGTTGCCAACCTAGAAGCCCTCGATAATACTCCTGTTTGAGTAATATTTCAAGATCAGTAAAAAGTTACAGCATCTAGAGCTGTAACAAGCAAGCAAATCTAACAATTTTTTGAATTAATAATATGAAAAAGAATTGAAACTTACGAAGTGGGAGCAATGCATGTTTCTAATATTGTTTATCATCTGATTGCAGCTGAGGAAAATGCTCGATCTTCTGGTGCATGCATCACAGTGCCGTTCACCTCATTGCCAATATCCGAACTGTCGAAAGGTAAAGGGGCTTTTCCGCCACGGGATACAGTGCAAAACTCGAGCACCTGGGGGCTGTGTTCTCTGTAAGAAGATGTGGTATCTTCTTCAACTTCACTCTCGGGCTTGTAAAGAATCCGAATGCCATGTACCCCGATGCAGGTTTTTTCCTCAAGCTTTTTCTTATCCCTAAACAACAAGCCTAGCACTTTCTGTCTAGTTTCCAACTCATATTCTTGAAACTTAGTTTCTTTTCTTTTATTTTTTAAATATATATGTATATTTAAAATCTTAATTCATCCAGAGATCTGAAAGAACACTTGAGGCGGCTGCAACAACAGTCAGATTCTCGACGGAGGGCTGCTGTGATGGAGATGATGAGACAACGAGCCGCAGAAGTAGCCGGGAATGGTGGATGATCATCATGCACATAGGCCTGAAATCCCTGTACAGGAGCCCAAGGGAGATCGTCGGTCATTCCAGGTGATGCCCATTCTACATGATACTGAAGTCGCTTCATACGACTGTTTTGTTAGCATCATCTTTGCTACTAGGGTTTTCTCCCGATGTCATCTCGAGATTTCTTTTGTCAGTCTAGGGAGGACTTATTTTCGTAGCGATGCTACGTCGACTCCCCTTCTGTTGGCTTCGCTTTCGAGTAGCAGCCTGCCCTTTTTGAGGCTCACTAACCTATATCCCTTTGGGGGCTTGTGTCCCATAAAATGGCTATTCTTTGATTTTAACCCTACTGTATTCCTTCCAATTTACCCATCCTTAGGTGGCTTTAGTCTTATCATAAGGCGGCTGCTGCGGTGGCGTTGGCGGCTGTAGAGGCTGTTTTGTATTTACTTTTGGAAGTGGGATTCAGCCGGGGGCGTGTCTGATCAGTGTTTTCATTTTTAGTTTAATCCCTCCTGTATATGGTGATCGTTTTGTTTTTTGTTTTATATTTCTTTGTTTTGTAGAATATCTCTTTATTTGAAATGGGAAAATAAACTCAGAAGTTCGTCTCTCCTTCAAGCTTTTGGTTTCTTTTGAGAAATGTTATTGTTATTTCTGTGTAAGATCGCAAAGTCCATAGAAGTAAGCGTTGATATAATAATAAGGTTATTTCATTATGATCTGAAATTTCGAGTCTAAACCACCGGAACTCACTATTCTACACATCTCTTCTTCCTCGGACCCCGTCGGAGAGGCTGAATTGGCCGTCCTTTCGAAATACGACATAGCCTCTGTTCAATCCGAACGCTTACTTTGTTAGGTAATGGTTTATTGCGGATCAGATGTATAATGGTACAGTATTCTTAATCGAGAGCTGTTATGGCTCTCTTACGCGCATTCAAGGGCTAAGATTAGTAGTTAAAAAATAAATGGTGGAGATTGTTTTAAGACAAATATGGGTTATAAGTATTCAAAAAAGAAAAAAAAAAAAAAACTAAGATTAACAAGCTTATCATTTGTGTAAGGGTGAAAATACCAATATTTT
>JAODPA010118251.1:17626-46836 GCA_025585075.1 Nepenthes mirabilis | reverse complement strand
TCATTATATTAAATTAATTTTCGTCACATCCAAATTGCCTAAAATCATAATTAATAATAAATTAATTTGAATAAAAATTCGGGATATTGAGACTGTGAATAAGAGTCTAAAGCAATACTTACGATGCTATATAGGTGATTAACCCAAACTGTGGTCAAAATGGCTTGCAATGGCTGAATGATAATGTAACACAAATCAACATTTCTCAACATGGATAATCCCTTTCCAAGCAATATATGGATTCCTGCCCACCAAATTGATCCGATTTGTAAAGGGGATACTGCCAACAAGGCAATGGAAGAGGAACTGAGGACCCAAAACCATATTTTATACCTCTTAAAAGGGAAATTTACAGAAAACTCAATACCATTTGGAAATGCAATACAATAAAGACCAAAGAGATAGGGAGATTCATGCTGATGACCTGATTTATATTCGCTTGTGACAATACCATCAAAAATCAATAGTATTTTGAAAAAACTTGTAACTAGCACCTAGGTATTTCGGTTCTTATAAAATCACTAAAAGAATAGAAACAATAGCTTACCATTTAGCACTCCTACCATTTGTAAAGATCTATCTGATTATTCATATTTCAATATTAAAGAAACACGTTGAGGCCATATTTGAAGTGATGCGTTTTTTACTGCTAGTCAATATTGAAAAAGAGGTCTTGCCAGAGTCGAGCAAGTGGTGAAACAAAGAGTGTGGAAGTTTGGTAGAAAACCAGGTGAAGTGGTCTTAATCAAATGAACCACAAATGGAAAAAAACACTTGGGAGCCTCTGTACTCCCTCAAGCTCCAATACCCTCACCTTGAAGGCAATATGCTTTAAATAAGGGATATTTGTCACTCGAAACACTAATAAAACAAAAATTATAGTCAAGATGAAAAAAAACCATAAACGACAAAAGAGAAGCGTTGCATGAGGAAACCAAAAAGATAAAAATGCATTTGAAAAACATCAAAGAATTTGTGATGGCTCAAAAATTGTCATCATAGCCATCCACTAGGTTTTCTCACAGCCTTCAAATGAGGGACAAAGTACCACACAATTCAGAGGGTGGCAGGCGGCGTCAGAAGGTGCGAAACCTTCAATAATAGACATAGATAATGGTACTTTGCAGCTATTCATGTTAGATAACACTCACAGTTAGATGTAAAAGAGGCAAATCATAATTTAATTGACACGTAAGGCGAGGCATGTGAATCATGTGAGGATGTCAAAATCAGCCAACCAAACCATAAGTCAAAGGTCAAGTACAAGGCATCTGACAGATGATACATCATAGCTCAAGCCAATTTCAATTAATTGTTATAGCCACTACTTTGTTATGAAAATATTTGTTTAGTTATTGAAAAATTTTATTAGCATAATTAGAAAATTTTGTTATGGAGCATACATGGAGAATGTAATAGAAAATAACATAAGAAATAAATTATCACTGAGTTAGCTTCTTTGAAGAGCTTTTCCATTTTTTAATTGATAACTTTATGTTACCTCTTATTTTTCTTAAATTTTTCTATCCTCTCTCACTATTCTACTCTTCTCCCTTTGGAAGAACTCTGGCACCGTAGGGCCACTTTGGTTCTTACAGGTCTGTGGTTTAGTGGTTTGGGGATTCATGGCTTTTGGGGTTTATTAAAATCGAAGATTAATTATTTCCAGTTAGTATGTGAAGGAAATTAGCACAGAATGCTCTATTCAAATTCAGAATTTGGCAATCTTATGTGGGTTTTGTAGGGGTTATAGCATATGGTCTTTTTTTTTGGGGGGGGGGGGTCAAGGCCTAGCTGTTTGAATAAATTTAATTCTATAAGCTTATATCTGTTCTCAAGTCTAGGTTGTACGCTCATTGTGTTTTTTCTTTCTCATTCATATGCTCATCACATTGTTTGAGGTTTTGGTCTCCCGCGTAAGAGAGTCATGCTTGGTCCTGGCAGAGATTCCTGGGTTTGGGAATTTTCATTGCATAGTCTATATGTACTTAATGAGACGTCCCCTAAATGATTAGGCACATAGCAAAACTGCCAACATTTTACTCAAATTCTACCCATGAGTTGCAGGGCAACCCTGTCTTGCTACAACATTATGGGATATGAACGTTTTTCCACCCATAGCATTACTACTTTTCAGGGTTAATGCATAATTTTGATAATCGGTCTGCTTGTTGTGTTTGGGCCACTTGAGAGTGCATTGGCTATTATACTGTACAAGTGGAATAGACTTTGTAACTGTGGCAGTAAAAAAATATTTTACAGCCCTTAGTCTTCCAAAGGGCGTTGCTGGAATGAGTAGAGTGGTAGAAGGATACTCAAGAGTGGAGCTCTTACACATAGCAATTGATTTTTAGATTCCTTGCAAAGATAAGAAAATTTCTTTTTTTGATCTTTGTGGTGTTTTTTCCGCTTTGTTTGCACTTACACTTTCAACTTCGTCTACAGCCATTAGTACTCATTAAGTAAAATTCATAAAGACCTTGCACGGTTGGTGCTGATGTGGCCATTACTAATATCCAAAGATGGAGGACTGGATGTGGTTTGAACATATGTTTTCTCGAACCTCCATGAGCCCCAAAAAGGTCAGGTCTGCATTCTTTATCTATCTGGAATGACATGGTCAAGAGTTTCAATGTTTTATGTACTCATTCGGGGTAAGTTGCATGCAGTATAATTTTAGTGGGATACATGTTTATTCATTTGGGATAAGTTGCACGCAGTATAATTTTAGCGGGATACCTGATTTGATGAAGTTCATCTAGTAAATCCAAGCTCAAGGGTTGTATGCTTGTCTTATGATTGGACCCTTCCTTTAAAGTGAATGGAAATACGGGTGAGTAGTTCTTTATTGCTTGTTACCTCGAAGAGAGAATGGTGCCAATGCATTCCATTTGCTTGATTTTACTTCTCATTATGCACCCTGCCTTCTTTTAATTAATAAACAGTTAAAGCTTCATGTCTCTTGATGCTTGATCATTATTCTTGGAATCTTGGACAATTAAACATTGGAATATGGAGAAAAGACATCATGACACAGTTGAAGTTTCATGCCTCTGCACTACCCTTACTATGTCTACGAATCTTGAACAATTTATGGAAGAAAAGATAAAGAAAATACATTGAAGATGGTTGAGGCACAAAAACATAATATGAATGTGATTAGATGGAAGTGAGATGCCAAAAAAGGAAGAAAATGAGGTCCAAAAAAATTTAGAATGAAGTAATAAAATTTTTTTTTTAATTTTTTTCTATTTGCAAAGGACACTACGGTAAATTGAGATAAATGATGAAAGTGATCTCATATCACAGCCCCACCTTGTAGAACTAAAAGTATTGTCTGAGCATCCTTATGACTAGGTCTAGAGATTAGGGTTGCTGGAAAAAGATTAATTATCTTGCTTTTCTATTAAAAAAAAAAGTGCAACTAAATGATTCCACGTGGATTTTCTTCATGAATCCAATATTATGATCTTGATGTTCAAATTTTTTCGTTCTCACTGCTGATTGCCCCAAGGTAGCCATCATATACAACATAACTTTATCATTATTTGTTGCAATTTTCCCTCTTCCTCATTATGTTTTCTTTTCCTGGTAGTTCTACATGCAAAACTTTACAACAAAGATGTCAAAGTGATGCTCCTACTCTAGTGGTTGGTCCGTTGGATCTGATCACTCCCTTGTGGGTAACCCAACAAACTGGTTTGTCATCAAAGGATTTGTGGAGAACAAATTCGGAGAATTATTTTTGGTCAACGAGGTATTGACCGAAGGAAAACAGTGGACAATCAATGGATATTAATCGGTGGAAGGCCAGCTGAATCCGGTCAACAGGAGGTTAACTATCTAAGGACTGTAGGAATACTGCTATATGGCAGACAGGCAGCAAAAGACGATCAACAGGGAGGTTGATCGGATGGCAGTAGAAGACGGTCAACAAGAAAAGTTGACCAGATGGCTATGAAGAACGGTCAAGTTCTCCGGTAGCAGTTAAAGACGGTCAACAAGAAAGATTGACCGGATGAGAGTAAGAGACAGTCAACTAGAAGTTGACCGGCTGAACAATTGGGCCTTGAAGACTGTGAAAAGTGGCAACTGGCAGAGGATAGATGCCTTTCCAGGATTTATCGACAGGTGGGCAGTTGGGCTGCAGAGTATACGTCTGCACAGTGCAAAGTATGTGCCATTTGCAGGGCATGGGCCTGCAGAAAGCTCAAAAATTGGTGAAGACGTGTCACATATTATCTGAAAGATAACTAGCTGGACAGATGTAATTAAGTAGAACCAGAACGTATATATATATGAGCACCAAGAGCTTCTAAAGGTCGATAGTCAAGCTCGGTGAAGGCCTTGAACTGGTCCAGAGGTGCCCAGAGTGGTGACCGGCTGGTGTGGAAGACCACCAGAGGCGCTGTGCGCCGGCCGCTCTGTGTGGGGGTGAAACAGCTGGCTACCGTTTCACCAATACTTATAAAATGTAGAGAGGAGTGCACCACTAGTAAGATAGAGAAGAAGAAAAACAAAGTAAAAGAAAGTTTTCTGTTTACTTTGGTGAAGTTTTTCTTTATTATTCTCGGATGTGTAGCGGATATTCCATCTTGAGAGTTTATAACCCATTTTACATAGTGAATTTATTGATGGATTATATGTCCCATAATTTTTCTTTAATTTGAAAAGGAGTTTTCACATTAAAAATACTGTACATTCATTGTTCTTTGTTCCTACTAAATAGTAACTGTCGATAACGAGGGATTCAAATTTTTCATTGCTGTCAAATCTGGTAGATCCGAATCTCTTGACTCCAACATAGTCTCTATTTAGATTTCAAGAACTCTGAATTTTTTTGAAATTTGGTACCCGTGTTGATCTGTAGCGATGGATGTGCAGATCAATACACACAATGGAGGGGAAACTATTGCAGGACCCAATTCCCCAAATAAGCCATCAATGTGGACCGAAAATTGGACGCCTTTGTACGTATACATTAACCCATAATGTTGTGACCTTGGCTTTTTAAAAAGAGTAAAAGTGACATTATTATTATTTTTTTTACGAGTAAAAGAGACTAAGGAGAGAGAGCTATCAAGGGTTTTATTGAGACCTATGGATTATTTAAATGATATCCACAGGGAATGAAAATGACACGAATTACTAGTAATTCTTGATATTAAATCTTTCGATACAGTTACAAAATTTGCACCATTCAAATTAATTTTTTTCCTTTATTCTAAAATTAGTTTGAAGAACGAAAAATCTATCAATTTTTAACTTTCAATTTCTTTGATTTTTTTTTGTTTTTTTTGAATGCAACATGGAGGTCCATCCAAAGGAAACACGCCTATTTGTTGCTTAGTTCCTGCAATGATGCTCAGGATTCAAGTCTCTTTAGTCACAGTAAACATAATTTGCCTACATTGCTGTTGATAACAGAATTTGTTGCCAGGCATTACCAATTTATCACGGCTTCACTCTCCCTTGTTTTGTTAGCTATCCAGTGTAAGATGGCGAGCCATACTTGAGATCTGCGGATGACCTCACATTTCATGTTACACTTTCATTGCAAAGAATGGAAGTACTGTGAATTATTACATGGTATGATTATTCGGTAATTTGAGCGTAATATTTCTTCCTACTCATTTATCCTGTTATTGTTTGACAGCATCTCATTTAATTGGTCTTCCCCTTCATTTTTGGTGGAACAGGGCATAGAACCTACTTGGGTGTTTTTTAAAATTCTACTTCTACTTGCCAATAAAAGAAAAATATTACAACATACCAAGCACTGTCATATGTTTTTTGTTTCCCAATGTGGTATATTATCAAACAGTCTCAATTATATCATAGATATTGCTACTGTTGAAGTTCAGAACAGATAGTTTCAACTGTCTCCAAGGTCCCTTAGCATGCTTTCAAATAGTATTTTCGTCACTGGAAAAGTAAGCTCTAGTACTGTGTAAAAACAAAAACTACGATGGCTTACTGTTTAAGGTTTGAGAATTTTCTGTTCTAGTCGGAAGTTCTCATACGAACAACCCTTGGGTATTCTCTATCATGGCCCTGATTCGCACTACCCCACCATTTTCTTGTGTAGTTAGCCGCAGATGAGGAATATCCCTAAAATGCACCCTAAATTTGATTTCAATCAACCCTTCCCTTCTCATTCAAGAGCGTAAGTTCTGACAAAATGGTAAATTTGTTCCAATATTCATGGGTTTAAGCTATAGAAACATCTTTATATAAAATAAGAATAAGATCAAATACTTCCTACTCTCCACAAACTAAATATATGAGATTTTCATGTACTAAGCCAACGGTCTTCTATCTCTCTTCCATTACAAAGCTGCATAATATAATGAAAAGTGCAAGACCCGGGGTTGCTTTCAATTCAAAGTGATAAATGGGACATACCTATGACGCAATTCCATGCTTCTTGGATACTTCATTAAGGGCTGATACGTTACTAGAACAAATGAATGCAGCAAACAGTGAATCCGACAATTTTTGGTACACATACAGTAACACTTCCTTGGAAACCTCTTTATAACAAGGCTTCCCGGCAAAATATTTAAACAATTTCTCCATTTAGAATTTCAATTTAGCAGTTTTTGCCCTTCTCTAATTGCCCCGCCTATTTTAGGGGTTTCTATCTGTCACTTGTTACGCAGGTTTGAACATAATTCCAACTGAACACATGCTGCTTATGCTTTCATCAATGGCACTTACGTTGGTATGCCCATCGTACTCCCTGATTAGCACATTGCTACATCAAGTGAAATGTTAGAATCCTTCCATACTCCAAAAGGTGAGAATTTTATTTTCACAATTTCAACTACTAAGATTATAATTACCCATTAAGAAAGTTCCTTAAAGACTTTTAGAAAGCAGTTTAAGAAGAGCGCTTCACATTACATCAATCTATACCAAGGAATGGGCATCTAAGCCATTGAAGAGTCGCAAAGACTGATCATTGTAGGGTCTGCTAAACATAAAAGAGAACCCAAAATTTTTACCCCAAATAACAGAATCAAGTACCTTAAACAAAAACCAAGAGAGTTGGTGATTAGGCAGAATAAGTAAAGCATATGAACCATCATCCAAGAACCCCCTGATTAGCACATTGCTACATGAAATGAGAAGTTAGGATCCTTCCTATTCCAAAAAGCGAGAATTTTATTTCCACAACTTCGACAACTAAGATTATAATTACTCATTGAGAAAGTTTCTCAATGACTTTTAGAAAACAATTTAAGAAGAACACTTCACATTACATCAATCTATGCCAAGGGGGTGGGCTTCAAAGCCATCGATGAGTTGCAAAGACTGACGATTGTACGGTCTGCTAAGCATAAAAGAGAACCCAAAATTTTCGCTCCAAATAACAGAATCAAGAACCTTAAACAAAAAGCAAGAGAGTTGGCAATCACGCAGAAAAAGTAAAGCATATGAACCATTATCCAATAACTCCCTAATTAGCACATTGCTACATGAAATGAGAAGTTAGATTCCTTCCATACTCCAAAAGGTGGGAATTTTATTTTCACAACTTCAAAAACTGACACTGACGAAATAGCAGAGGCTTTGCGGAAACACAAATCCAAATATTTCTCCGATAGCAGGGGCACGTCTTGCATATATCAACCATCGATGAAACAAGATGAAGCTTGCAATAAAGTTAATTAAATAAAACCTGCAACAAATTATTACCGCAATTGTCTATGATATGCTGTATTTCATCAACGATAGTTCATGCAGCAACCGGTAACAATTTGGCTAAAACCATAAAAAGACTATCAGAATGACTATACTCCAATGTGTTGAGCCATCCCATAACTGAAACTCTCATACATCAATATTGAGTTACTAAAAAAGTAAGTACCCAGGGTGTAAGTGTCTATTACCATTACGGATTTCCACCATGCCATAAAATTTTGATCAACTTGGCCAAAGATATTGGAGCAAAAGATACTCGGTATACCCAAGATCCCTGGATTGCTAAAGACAAGATCTTTAAAATGGGGAGCACCAGTTTCATTTGATTTTCCTTTTATGCAATTAAGGAAGTAGTAACTTGAGATCATATATGGTGTAATTGTCCGCATGATATGGCAGTTGGCAGATGGCAAAACAAGAGACTAAGCTTGCATAGCTAAAGTAAATGGCCCCAAAAATTCTGCAATAGAAAAGCATCCAAAATCATGAACCTTCAGTCCGGAAAATCATCCAAACCAACCACCACCACCCAAAAGAAATCAGCTAGCTTTGCAACAGAGAGAAGAGAGGAACAACGTGACAGAAAATGGAGCAATGGAGGAAAAGGGGAGATGAGAGGACAGATTGCAATGCTCAGACAGTCTCGATAAGTGCCAATGAATTCTCTGGAACAGAAGCATAACTAACAAGAATCCACTGTCTCGACAAGAATTAAATTCAAAACATCACGAGAGACAAAACTTTATCAGAATGGCCAACCAATAGTCAGATATGCTGCCCCTTTAGATAAAAGGTATATCATATAGCAACAACTGGAAGCAATTCAGCTCAAAGCATTAAGAGCTTACCAGAAAGGTCAATATCCCAATGTGCTGCACTATCCTGTAACGGCAAATTTCATACAGCAACAGTTTTATTCAGAAAATAGATAACCCGGATAGATTATATCTATGAAACACCTTGGATTTCCCATTTGCTGCATTTCTTCCCCCGGTAGCTTGAATTAATATTTCAACTGCAATGAAAGCACCCAGTACCCATGAAAATACTTCACTGGGGCTCTGAACACTCTCCCAGAAACCATTTCTTCTGGGGAGGTGAAGATGTCAGATATTGTCACAAACCTTATTGAACGGTAACCAAATTTTTTTAAAAAAATTTGAGGTAAATAGAATAATCTCACTCAAAACATGAGACCACTGACACACCAAAACACAAATGGAAAACATCCTACAAGATGTTACTGAATCGAGCAGAAGAAGAAAGCGTCTTCAGAATCTGTCTTGTACTCGTACGAGTAGCATAATAAAATCTTAAACAATTACAAAATAAAACCTGAGACAGTTTCTGTTGCCAAGACTTTCTGAAGTCATGCAACGACCACAGATCCAAAAGAGATGGGCAGAGAGAGGAATTAAGATAAATTCGAAATGTAGGCCTTCATGTGCTACAGATGCATCTAAAAATGTCAATGCTAACTAACCCAAAAGAAAAACGAGTCTGATGTTCCCTTGTGTTTCTAAACACCTTGAGTTTTGTTTGTGGTGCTTCACAAAATTCAACAATAATATGCTTGTAACTCACCACACAAGAGACCAAACAAAAATGTTAATTAAACCATAAAAACAAATTCAAACCAGATTAACATGCATCTAAAATGTCAATGCTAAAACCTTCAAGGAATCTGATAACACCTTCGTACCTAACACATTGAGATCCGTTTTGCAGAACTTATGCCATGATCAACCAACAATATAGCCTAGTTTGACACACAAATTTGATCTTCAATAAAAATACAGTCTCGAAAACTCCGCTGAATGTTGGAAGGAAAATCATTTAACACTGATAAATGAAACGTGAATCTGCCCTGGAGTAGTTAATTTTCCCTTTGCTGTCTTCTACTCTCCAGAATCAGACCCAAATCAGGTTGCCCTCTTACTTTCCTCGTAACAGAGCAGATGATCCTTACCTGCTTTGTTTCAACAAATTACAAATTCCACATACAGTCAACCCTTCAACAACATCATATCAAAAGGCCCGCAAGCACCTCATAAAGCTAAACTGACTTGAACCATCAAAACCACATCAATGTAAAAACAAACATCTGCATCCGAGAGCTCATTCCAGACCAATTAGAAACAGATAACAATAGTTAATGTTACACGTGCTTGCAAACAGAAAATAAATGAATACAAGTCATATCATAAAATACACAATCACAAGTGTATATATGCATATAAATACCTATATAAACCTTTCTTCGTGTAGTACAAAGTGATAGAACTATCAAAAGGCTTGCATTTTTTTTAAAAAAAAAAAAGCACTGAAATCTCTCATTCCTCACAATCATACAGTTTCCAACATCTTTAATCTTCTATAGGGAAGTGCAACGAAAAATAAAGAAGTAGAATCATGGATCTTAATTTAACGGCTACTGTTTAAAAAGCAAAATTACTCAGTTCATATGCCAAAACCATAGGTGATGAATGTCTATGATTAGATTCTTTCAAAAGGTTCAATGAGAATATGTAAAGGAGAACAAAAAATTTTAAACCCCGCAAGACAGAATAAAGAACATTAAACGAGACGCGATAAAGTTGTGATTAGTCACAAAAACTCCAAATGCAAACTGACCAAGCTCAACATCACAAGGATGAATAAGCATGATTTGATCAGTAAGAAGCACCTGGCATCATGAGATAAAGCATCAACTCTTCTCATGAACCTCCAGTCATGACAAGCATCCAAACAAACACGGACCACCCAATCATTCAGCTTGGTATGCATCTGAAAGGTCAAAAGGTATCATATAATTATAACAGAGAGGGAGCAATTATAACTACCCCTGAAGTACCCACTGTCTTGATTAACTTACCCATCCCTTCCCCCAGCAGAAAACAACCTTCGGTAGCTACATGTCATACTTCACCTCAAACTTTTAATGGCCTTCTCCACAGTTCAAGGATTAGAACAAAAGAACCTAGCACCACTAAATAAAAAATAAAGGCTGCACAAATGAGAATGAAAAAGAACATCTTTAGAAAAAAAAAATCATTTACTTCATTAGGGTAGCCAATTGTCTCCCAGAGAGGGCAATCCTTCTGGGGCAGTGAAGACATCAGATTTTGGTAATCAAATTCTACAAAAAAAATGATCAAAGAAAGTAGATAGAGTATTTCATTCAAACATCAAATCACCGCACAAAAAGAGTCACATATCGTAGACCTCCAACAATACTTGTCACATTACGTAAAGAACAAAGCAAATTTGCTTGTTAGCCTAATCAGTGGTGTTCAAATTAATGGCACCCACGGCCGAATGATGGTTTAATAGCTTCAATTGTTACAAAGGAAATCTGTGACAACTGCTAAAACTTTCTCAGCCCATATAACAACCAAATCTTGAAGCAAGGGCAGAAAGAGAAATTGAGAAGCTAATAATGCAGGTTTCTTGCATTTCAGATGCACCTTCAACAGTCAACGCAAAATAGCTTAAGGAATCTGATCATCCCTATGTTTTTAAATCATTGAGATGCGATTCTGGTAAGTCTACCAGAATTCACACACTATATTGTCTAATTGAATGGGAAAAATCCACCTCGAGTTCAATAAGAATTGATCGTTTAAAACTCATCCAAACCCTAATTAACATGCATATACAATTTTCAACAATCAGTCGTCCAAGGATCTAATAATAGTCTTGTTTCTATTCCCTTCAGTTCGATTACTGTACCAACACCTTACCACACCAACACTATGGCTACTTGGACAAGCAAAAACCCAAAAAAAATAACTTAAAAGATTATAACAACGCCAAAATATGAACAAACACCAAGACCAAATCCGATCCAGGGAACATAACTGCTGCTTTGCCTAGCAATAAATTTAAAACCCACTTTATAGAATTAAGAAAATAAACAAGAAACAAGGGAGTGGTGATTAATCACCAAAAGATCAAAAAAAAGAATCATCCACACAAAAACTGACCAAGCTCAACATCAAGGACCAGGAAGCAAGATATGAACAGTAAGAAGCTCCACTGGCAATGACATAGATCACCAACATTAACCTCCAGTATAGGCTGGTTTCCAAGCAAACCACCAACACCAAAAATAATTCACCTTGCTAAGGTATTGAAAGATAAAAAATAATCACATAACACAGATGGAGCAAGGAAGGAAGGAAAGATGCTGAATTTTTTTTTGAATCTGAATGAATAACAGAGGTTTTTACAAATCACACATCATAGACCATTCCTATGCCAATAAGTTTTCTAGCAATAGATACATCCAATCTTCATTACAGATGTCCTATGATAACAAATATGCATGATAGTTTACTCCTGTCTCAAGAAATATGCATGACAAGTTGAGACAACAAACTTGAACGAATTAGATGTCATTCCCTTTCTCAAGAAAAGGATTGATTAAAGCATCCAATGTCTTGACTAAACAAGTAGGGCAGAATTGCAAAGGAATTAATGTAATGATATAGCAGTTTCATCAAAAATTTACTCCCCCTCCATTACATCAAACAGGCAATAATAGTTCAGCTCAAACCTTGAGCAGACTAAGAATGCTGGATCCTCCTGTAACTGGTCATAGCAGCTCAAACTCTGCGTAGCCTTATTCCACATGGCAAAGGCTACACTACAGGCACCAACTACAGCAAATAATAAATACACTCCTCTAAATGCTTGGAAGAAAGCTAGGATCTCTAGAGATTTCAAGTCCTGTTCTGAAGGCAAAGGCTTGATTCACAAATATATCGTGGAAACATCCTTGGTTACCAATACAGCTAACTCACAAACTTAGGAAAAAATTTTAAAACCTGATTCAGCAGCCTGTACACTAGGAGCTAGGATTCATGGGGAAAAAAATGAAAATAAACCATCCAAATCCAAATCATTCAAATTTCCAGCAATAGGTGTAAAAAGCTTTTGCAAAACAGAGGATTCATCAGACCCCTGAGAAATGACACAGGCAAAACATATTGTGATAATGAAGAAATATCCATAGGTCATCCCTTGGTAGCTAACACTGCCACGGAGAAGTTAAGAGGAATATCAGAACGAAGGATCAGTTGAAATATATTTCATCTCTCGCACATCAACATCAATAAAAAAGACCGCTTCTAATAAACTTATATATGATTGAGCATATACCATGGACATCTAATATGCTACAGAGAAAGAAATGAAAGGAAATGACTGCACATACGCAATAAAAACAAGAATAGTAAATTTAAAATAATGGAAAGAGAAATGAAAGGAAATGACTGCACAAGGACAATAAAAACAAGAACAGCAATTTCAAAATAATGGGAATTATTAGGAGACAATAAACCAGGCAAACTTCCTACACAATTTGACTCTGAGCAAAGAATGAGCTAACAATGTTCATCCACGATGAAGGGTCACCACTTAACAAAATAAACAAATGCCACAATCAATATAAGGAGGCCCAAAGTCATCATAAGGTCGTAAACCTTCAGAATTAAGGCATAAATGCCAGTGAGAACCTCATAAAGCCAAACTGGCACATACATACAGACAACAGAAACAACAACAGAACAAGCAATGAATATAAATAGTCATTTAGCCACAAACAGTTTTGAGAATTGAAATTTCATTGTGTTGCAGGAATTCATATTGACTATTGAGTTACTCAAACCTTATATGTAAGTAGATTGTGAGATTATTCAAATCTAAGAATTTAATCAGCATGAAGAAAACTCAGATAAGCTGCAACAAGAGGCTAAGATTGCAAAGCTCACCTAAGATGTAGGCCAACCAACAGGCTATAAGATTTTCAGAGACTAAATATGGGGATATTTGTGCCTAATAGACTTAACAGGCCCAAGAATCCTCTAATTATGCGTACGATGCTGTGCAAATGAGACATTTTCAACAAGGGGAGCATCTGATTTAGATGAGTTGCCTTTTATTCAAAGAAGCAGTAGAAACTCAGAGATGTATATGGTGTCACTATCCATATTATTTGGCAGTTTGCGGCAGGCACAACAAGAGGGTAAGCTTTCATAGCTCGAATAAACACCAGCCGGAAAACCTGCAATTGTTTGGCATCACAAAAATTGAGGTTTCTGGAAAGCATAAAAAATTTGAACGGAAGGCCTAAGATATTTACCTGAACAAGTAAATGAACAAATCTTACTTTCTTTCAGCCTAATTTCTGATGTGTTCAAACTACCAGCAGCTGTAGCAAAATGGTGTTTTAACAATTTGGATAATTACAAAATAGGCAACAATTTACTGCCACAACTTTCTCAGTCCATGTAACAAACAAAAATCAACAAGCAGAGGGGAAACCGATAAAAAGAACCTCATAACATAGGGTTCATGCACTTCAGATGCATCTAAAACAGTCAACAGTCAATAGCTTAAAGAATATGATCATTCCTCTGCTTATAAACCCTTGAGTTTCAATGCGGTACCTCCACCATAATTGACCAATTAAACGGACTAATTCAAGTGGCATAAACCTGTAAAAATATGAACTTAATGCTTTGGAATTAAATATGAATTAAAGGCTTAAAACAACTACAAACATAAGTTAACAAGGATCTACCTATCAAAACTCTATAGTTCAAGTATATGACAATACATTGTTTTTAACACCTTGAATTGTCACTATTCTAGTTCCACCTTACTCCATGGACAGAAAATTTCAGCAAAAAACCCTGCAAAAAAACTTTAGATATAAAAGATTAAATGACTCCAAACTTGAATGAACAAACACCAAGCCCCTATCCTATCCTAGAGAAAACTGCTACATTGCAGCCCAAAAGAACCCACTGAATAGTGAACAAGAAACAAGGGAATTGTGATTAATCACAAAAAGATCAAAACATGAAATATTGCCCAGAAAACCTGACCAAGCTAAACAGGGAGGCTGGTAAGCAAGATATGAGCAGTAAGAAGCTCTTCCCATCATGACATAAATCAACTCTTCACAGGAACCTCGATGATGGAAAGGGATTCAAACTAGACACAACCACCATAAATAATTCAGCTTTTTAAGCTTGAAATATCAAAAAGTATCTATTATGCAGTATAAGGGAGGAGAGATAGAGGACATATTGGATTATTTTTTAAACTAAAGAAATAGCAGAGGTTTTCACATGCCAATAAATTTTCCAGCAATAGAAGCACATATCCTTGCTTACAGGCAAGGTTAGAAAAATGCATAATATTATACCGCTCATGTTTAGGGAACAGAATACAGTGAATCAGATGTCATGCATTCGCTTTTTCTGGCAAGAGAAGGATTGATTAAAAAGCATCAACTGTTGTGAGAAAACATGGAAGGGGCAGCTAGCGAAGGAGTTAATGTAATGATACACAAAAACGGCAAAAAAAGAAAAAAACAACTCGGAAGATCTAGCTACTCTAATATACCATACCCTCTATAATATCAACAGGTAATATTTCAGCTAAAACTTAACAGGCTACCAGAATGTTAAAACTATAATATCCTCTAACATCTCATCACAGATTTCACACAGCAAAGGCGGTTCATACTTCAGCTCAAACCTTGAATAGCCTTATTCAACATCTCACAGACTACATATCAAGCACCAAGCACCGATGTCTTAAAAAACTGAAAACAACTATATCAAAACCAAAAGCAAAGAAACACATGTAATCATTTTAGTAGAACAGCCAATTGGCATCTTATGTTGGTACAAAATTCAATACACTATCCCCTACAGAAGTTAGCTCTCTAATTCACATACATTTGTGATATTCTAAATATGTACACTGATATTGAATTAAGATAGAGCACGATCAAATGTGATTTAAAAATGGGATTTTCGATGAAGCATTTTACCCTGTACAAGTGCCATAGCCTAAGAGTGCTCCAAGCTTAAGAATCTCTATACTTTTATGGCGAACGAACAAGAAATCCCGCATGCCCATTTAGATTCTAAAAATTTTGTGGGCAAGTATAATCAAACACAAATTTCTCCTAATTAGCTTGTGTTATGAAGGAGACCTGCCGTATACCATCTTAGTAACTAACAACCCTGCGACATAGATAGTAGAGAAAGCCAAAGGTTAATGGAAACTCCATCACCTAAGTTAGATACAAAAAAACTGTGACAGGGCTAGGTTCGGAAGAACCAGGTACTATTATGCGTCCGAACATGCAGTAATTGCAACTTACAAAAAACTTTATAATAGAAAATTGTTGCAACACTAGGAGATGACTAGCATAATATAGGAATTAAACAACAATGGTATATCTATCATGAAAAATGCAGCAAAAGATCCAACCGCCCTATGTCTTGCAATATAAAAACCACCCACAACCAGAAACAATCAGGTAGTCTACATAACAATGCTGATCCAAAGAAATTTGCCAACACATTCTCAGCCCAGATAACAGCCAAAGATCTAGCAGTGAAGGAAAAATAAAGAATCTGATCATCTAGATTTTGTGCATTTCATATGCATCTAAAAGGCCAATGTTCAATAGCTTAGGAATGTGACCATGCAAAACCCTGATTCTGATTCAGGCATGACCACCATATTCCCCCAACTTGATTGCTTAACACAATATGCAACAAAAAAATGAAATAAAAGTTTAAATCTACATCTACAACTACAGGAATTAAGAGTTTAAGGATTTATAAATAATTCTGTTTCTAAGGCAATGAATTTGATCACTTTATTTCCATCGTAACTTTTCAACAATTTTGTCTACTTCAACACAAAAAAAAATGTGAAAAATATGAATAAAAATATTAAAATTCCAAACTAGAAAGAAAAAAAATAGCTGAAATCCAATTCTAAAAACAATAAACTGCTAATCTCCATATTAAAAAAAAAAAAAAGATCCCCACATTATAGAATTAACAGCAATACAGAAGAAACAATGGAGTGGTGGTTAATCACCAAAAAAACTGACCAAGCTAAACACCGAGGATGAGCAAGCATCAATGAGCAGTAAGGAACTCCCACCCATCATCATAAGATAAATCATCCACTATTCACAGGAACCTCTACAATAGGAAGGTATTGAAATAAACCACCAACACAATTATAATTCAGCTTTCTACACAATTGAAAGATCAACAAGAATCATATAATACAAAGGGCAAAAACAATCAATATAAGAGATATAAGGACAGATTGGATTTTCTTTGGGACTGAAGAAATAGCAGAGTTTGTGAAGAAACACTGGTCAACAGAGATCCTTCACATGCCAACGAAATTTCCAGCAATAGGACCATGAAATCCTTCTTAAAGATATCATAAGATAAGAAATATGCATGATAGTTTACTCCTCAGGTTGTGACAACAGATTCTGATAAATTATTGTTATGCACAATCTGACAAGAAACATATGGATTACAACATCCAGTGCTATGCACAATCTGACAAGAAAAGTATGGATTATAACATCCAATATAGTGGCTAAACATGAAAGCAAGCCACTGTTCAAAGGAATTAATGTAATGATATCACCAAAACAACAAAAAATATTATGACCAAAACGGTCAGTAACACTGAACTGATGTCCCTCCCATGAAATCAACAACAGGTAATACTAGCTCAATATTCAATCCCATCACACATTTCATCCGGCAACATTGGGTCTTCAGTCCAGACTTTGATTATCCCACATCTCAAGGGGGACATTACAATCACCAGGTATGACTGAAAGAAAAGCCAGAAGACTTCCGGATCAAGACACAAATGAACATCTTAGAAATGCATGTACCTACTTCATTGGGGTGCAGAATTTTCTCCCAGAAACCACATTTTCTGGGCATTGAAGGCATTAATAAGCATTGTGACGAACTTCTTGTGGTTTCTGGGCATTGAAGGCATGAATAAGCATTGTGATGAACTTCATTCCAGCATCAGATCGCTAGAAACACAAAAATGAAAATCCTATACTCCTGCAAGAAGTTACCAAATCGATTACCAAAACAAGGCTTATTTTCTTCAGGCAGATCTTTTATGGGTTCAAGCAACCAGTTCCTGTAGCCGAATGATAATTTAGAAACAAGTTAAAACAATTACAAAAGAAGGCTGTACTTTCAAAGCTTCTTCAACCCGTGTAACAACCAAGGATCTCAAAGTGATGGGCCTCTTGAGTTCAGTTTCTGATACATCTACCATAATTCATGAACATTATATTGTAATTCAACATGCACCCAATAATAATGAGAATAATAATATAGATCTAAAACAAAAAATAATGGATTTAGAAGCACCTTGTGTCAGATTTGTACAGATAGTACCCCCGTATGGGAAGGGATGACCCCCAAACAATCTAGCCCAAAGGCGGAATTCAATCTAGCGAAATTCTTCTCATGAACTAACAATCCCACCCTTGGCTTGACCGCAAACAATCTAGCCCAGAGTATGGAATCAATCTAGCCAACTTCTTCTGACGGACTAATAGACCTGCCCTCTTCTTTGCATCCCGCTTAGGGAAGAAAAATATAAGGGATGGGCATTATTCCTGAAGCATAACAGCGGAGTTACCTTAGATCCTCAGGCCGGCCGAGAAACCAAAACACTCATCAACTCCAAGTAGACTGGCTCATCCTGCATAAAAGCAAAAGGCATTGTGGGCCCTAAAGAGGAAGGTGGCACCCTTGTCAACCACTGGCAAGTCGGGTGCAGCAGAGGATGCATCAGTGCCCTCAATGAAAGTCACATGTAACTTCAAGAATGACGGTCCAATCAGAGGCCAACACATTGGGAACCATGCAAAAGCTCCCATCTTTCTTGGAGAAATCCCCTGGGCTCCCCTATAAATAGCAAGGAAGTCTCTAATAAAAGGGAGAAAATGGAGAAGTGAAAAAGCAAGGATTATCCAAAGGGATGATTACCACTAACCTTTGGCTAATCAAGGTGTTTATCTAAAAAGGAACATTGCATTCTCTCCACCAAGGATATACATAGCCTATAGACCAATAATTGGTCCTACAAGGTCCCACCCAAGTCCAACCTGGCACTACCAAAGAAAGGAACCTGGCATCCTGCTCCTATATTTCTCATCTAAGCTATGTAAAAGGTCAACCCTCCATCTGCCAATACCAGCAGTCTCACAGCTCATGGAAAATACGTCAGTAATTTCCCAATCCTTTACTCATGACTTCAGTTCAAACTGATTTAGGTGTCCAAGATTTACTTAGGAGAATCACTCGGGCCCCATTGCCTGTGGTGTGCACGACTTAGCTTGCATAAAAAAGCAAGCCACAATTCAACGAACCTACTTTGCAGAGAAAAAAACACTTTTAAACCCCCTCCATAGAATTAAGAACAAAAACAGAACCAAAGAGTTCGAGTAAACATGAAAAGATCGAAATATGAATCATAAACCAGGATCTTTGGATGAGAACTCACAAAGCTCGCACCAATGAGGATGAGAAAGCACAATGAGAGGCAATAAGCTCTAGACATGATAACAAAAATTCTTAAAACATCACATCCAACAGCCTCTATAATGGACAGGCATCCCAAAAATCACCACCACATGATCCCTGAAATCATGAATAACATTTCAGCTTTAACAAGTGGCACCACCAAAAATAATTCAGCTAGTAAGTGTAGATAGTTCAAAATGAATCGTATTAGGAAGTAAAGTGGAAGTGACGACGAGATGACACACATTTCAGCCTTAGCAAGTGGCACCACCAAAAATAATTCAGTTTAGCATGCAGTTGAAAGTTCAAAATGAATCATAATAGGGAAGAGGAAGGAAAGATAAGGAGAGATATAGAACAGATACTTTACATCAAAGAAATGGCAGAAGTCGCGGTGAAGGTTAGAACACATCCCAGAGAGACCCATTAAATGCTAATGAATTCTCCAGCAATTACAAGCATCATCTACCTCAATTAAGAATAAAGTAAGAAGCAGAAAGCAAAAGAAATAAGTGCATGTAATTGCCAGATCTGTAACAAATTATTACCAGAATTGTCAATCAGCGGCAACAAGATACTTCATGCAGCAACAACTGGTAACAATTAGGCTAAAATACTGAAGAGTACCTAAATGGCAAGGTGCTGTACCATCCCAAAGAATGCTGCTTCCATACGATAGCAGCAAAGTCAATAAAAAATATATATATATGTATACCCATGACAGATCACTATCAATGAAATAAGTTTATGGATTTCTGATTTGCTATTACATTTCGCCTGGGTTAGATGGAGGATATTGATGCAAAAATGTACTGAATATTCCCAAGGCCACTCTCACTATGTGGCTTGCTGTGCAAAAGTCTGCTACATTTTTGAAATACGGAGCATCTGTATCAGACGATTTGCCTTTTATAAGCAGTAGAAGCCCATGATTTTAAAAAGTGTAACTTTTCATTTGATATCGCAGTTGGCAGAAGGCTCAACAAGAAGCTAAACTTGCATAGCTCAAGTAAATACAGGACCAAAAGCATCCCAAAATTGAGGTTCTAGAGCAGCTTAAAATATGATGTTTGCTGACAACAAAAAGCCTCAAAACATACCAACTCAAAATACACTGAAACAGAGAAAACTGCATAACCAGTAGAATATAACAAATTATATGCCAGAAAATATTAAAGCAAAAATAATACAAGCGACTGATAAGAAGAGATGCTCCAGCCTTCATCAACCCTTCATGACAATGAATCAAGGAAAATAGCAACACCATATCAGCCAAATAGAACAAAGGAACTCATACACCGAACAAACATCCAAGCAGCGAAGAAGATCCCACAGGCTTAAGAGTAATTCTAATCTATATACATATACAAAGTAATTTACAAACTTCCCTCAGTTAGACGGGTCCGGAAAAAAATAGGAACCAAAAGCTTCATAAGAATGCTCCCTCGACATTTTTAGGCATCAAGCAGTTAT
This sequence comes from Nepenthes mirabilis, assembly GCA_025585075.1. Lineage (NCBI taxonomy): Eukaryota > Viridiplantae > Streptophyta > Magnoliopsida > Caryophyllales > Nepenthaceae > Nepenthes > Nepenthes mirabilis. The sequence goes on along the minus strand of JAODPA010118251.1, from coordinate 26,251 downwards.
ATGCCTGCATAAAAATTAGAAAAAGCATGCCCAAGTACAATCACAAAGCTTCCAAAGTAGCATCCAAAAAGTTTCCAGTCTCTCATGCCTGAGAATGATACAACAGCCAAAATATTTAATCTTCCATAGGCAAGGATAACAACAAATACAAAAGTAGAATATAGCTTTTAATAATTTAGACAAAGTCAACATGCCAGATAGTACAATCACAAATCTTCCAAAGTTGCATCACAAAAGCCTCCAATCTCTCATGCCTAAGAATGATACAATAGCCAAAATCATTAATCTTTAATAGGCAAGTATAACAACAAATACAAAAGTAGAATACAGCTCTTAATTCAACACCAACAACTTAATCAACAAAATTATGCAGTACCTACTGGACCAATACCAGATGCTAAGAACCTCACTAATTCAATGAGTAGTCTACCTACTCATCCCCATCTATACCGTTGTAAAGGAGAACCAAAATCTTTAAATCCCAGATGATGGAATCAAGAACATTAAACAAGAAGCTAGAGAGTCATCTTTAGTCACCAAAAGTTAAACTTGTGAATCATTATCTATAAACTGAAAATGGGAACTGACCAAGCACAACATCACTAAGGATAATGAAACAAGCAGGATATGAGCACTAAAAAGTTGCTGACATCATCACATAAATCACAAATTCTTCTCATAAACCTCCAGTCTAGATAGGAGTCCAAACAAATCACCAACACCGAAAACCGTTTAGCTTGCTCCAATTAAATGAACGAAAGGAACAATATAATAGAAAGAGGGAGCCAAGGTGGACAGATACTAGAGGAATAGGACATCAATACTCAGAAGAAATAGAAGAGGTTTTGGTGCAACGCAGATCCCATAGAGAACTTCTAAAGGCCAATGAATTCTCTGACAATAGACAATAGGAACATGACCGGCAAGCATACCTTGTAAGCATGAAGTAAGTCATAGATTGTCCAAGAAATTTCATAATGTCCCCAAAACACCAAAAACTTCTTACCAGAATGGCCAATCAATACTCGGATATCTTGCACCCTCTACCGTTACATGAAAGACAGTTCATACACCAACCTTGTTAAGTGGTACAAGTTAAGTTCAAACCATGAGTAGCCCACTAGAATGGCCAATACCATGATGTGCTGTGCTGCGCTGCTGCCTCATCCCAACACTGAAGAATTAATACAACAGCAAAAACAACCACAATAGACCACTATCTACAAAACATCGCAAGTAATTAAAATGAGTCCAAATACAAATCAATATTGAATAAGAAGCATAGCAAGTAATTAAAAATCAATAGATAACAATGGTAGATCACCATCTACAAAACATCTTATCGGACTTTCCATCTACAGTAACATTTCAATCAAGTTAGATGAAAGATGTCAGTACACAATAAACTTCCCCCATTAGTTGGTTTGGGATGCAAAAAAGTTTGCTAATGATAGATTTTTGAAATGAGAGCATCTGATTCAGGTGATTTGTCTTTTATGCAAATAAGCAATAGAAACGCAAGATCATAATGGTGTAACAGCTTATTAGATTCGGCAGTCGAGGGCACAACAAAACGCTAAGCTGGCATAGCTCAAGTAAATATAGGGCCATCCCAATTTTAAGGTTCTGAAAAAGAGAAAACTGCATAACAAGTAGAACATAAACAAATATTAAGCCAGAAAATCTTACAGCATAAACGATACAGGCGACTTATAATAAGAGATGCTCCAGCAATTGCCAACCCTTCATGACAATGAATCAAGGTAAATAAGAAGAAACCATAGCAACCCTGTAGAAGCACAGAATCTTGTTGAACCGATCAGCTACATGTGATAACAACCAAGCAGCAAAAAAAGATCCAACAGGCTTAACAGTAATTCTAACCTCTAAGCAAAGCCATTCACATAGTTTCCCCACTTCAACGTGTCCAGGAAAAAAAGAAGAGCACCCAATGCTTGTTAAAAGGGCAGTTCCTAAATCGGCAATAATAATGTACTACCAACATTATGAAGCAATAAGCAACATAAGCCTATCAAAAGAGGGAGTCGGCATGCATGACAATACAATCACAAAGCTTCCAAAGTTGCATCAAGAAAGCTTCCAATCTCTCATGCCTGAAAATCATATATCAGCCAAATTAAATAGACAATACAATACCTATTTTTTGTGCCAATGCCAGATGCGAAGAACATCACTAATTCACTGAATACGCAAGCCCATCTACGCCTATGTAAGGCAGAACAAAAATTTGTAAACCCCAGATGATAGAATCAAGAAAATAAACAAGAAGCAAGAAAGCTGTGATTTGTCACCACAAGTTCCATAGATGAATCATTATCTATAAACTGTGCAAATAGGAACTGACCAAGCTCAACAACACTAAGGATGAGAAAGCAGGCAGATATGGGTAAAAAGAAACAGCTGGGATCGTCATATCAAAAATCATCAACTCTTCTTCATGAACCTTCAATCTGGACAGGAATCCAAACAAACCACCACCACCAAAAATAATTCATCTTGGGATGCAATTGAAAGATCTAAGAAATCAAATAAGAAAGGGGGAGCAAGGAAAGAGGAGGGATATATGGTGCAATTGAATGATCTAAAGAAATCACATAAAGGGAGCAAGAGAAAAGGGAGTATAGGACAGATTGCAATTTTCAAACACTGAAGAACTGGCAAAGGCTTTGCTAAATCTCGCATCTCATAGACTCCAGGCCAATGAATTCTCCGACAATAGGATCACTTCTGACAGAATCCCCGGTCTGGAGAAAGTGAAGTTAGGCACAACTTGCAAGAAAATTAGTTTGACAATATCACCAAACCACCAAAAAATATTTTACCTGGCACGCCATATGCTGCACCCATGCATGATAGATGGTTCATACAACACTGGTAACAGTTAGCACAAACCATAAAAATAGCCTCTTCCATAATGGTCAATGCCTTGATATGCTGCAGCATCCCATATCCAAAAATTTAATACAGCACAAAAATGTTAGTAGATGTAAATAAATTACCAGGATAGATCACTATCTATGAAATACCTTCACAAATTACCCATTTGCTCTAACATTTTGATAGTGTTAGATGGGAGAGGTTGGCACGTGATAAAAGACTTCAGATGCCTGAAACTCACTCTAATAATGTGTCATGCTGTGTAGAACAGTGTGCTAATCAGAGAAATTTTTACAATGGGAAGAACATCTGATTCAGATACTTTACTTTTTATGCTAATGAGTAAGTAGAAACTCAAGAGCATATATGTTTCAATTGTCCATCTGATATGACAGTTGGCAAGCAACAAGAGGCTATGATTGCCTAGTTCAAGTACATGTAGAACCAAAATTCAGCAATCGTTAGCATCCCACAATTGAGGTTCTCGGACAGCATGATGCACGCCACAACAAAAAGCCACAAAAGTGGAAATATTATCACCTCAAAATACACTGAGAAAGAGAAAACTGCACAACCAGCACTATATAAACAAGTTATATGCCACAAAATATTATAACATAAACAATAGAAGTAGCACATAAGGACAGATGCTCCAGCCTTCATCAACCCTTCATGACAATAAATCAAGGTAAATAGGAAGACACCAAAATCAGCCCTATAAAAGCACATGAACTTGTAAATTGACCATGTGTGATAACATCCAAGCAGTGAAAGAGATCCAGCAGGCTTCAACAGTAGTTCTGGATCTATGCGATCTACAAAGTTTCCTGACTGCAACGCCCCTAGTAAGCTTTTTTCCACTCTATCTTGAAGGAAGAAGGGAAAAAAAGTTCCAGCCAGACTTTTTGCCGGGAAGCCAGCTCACTCTAAGTCGACTCAGTCCATCCCACAGTCCATCGGTTCAATATCTAAGAAAGCACATCTCTTTTTCCTTCCTCCAGCACACTCTACACCAGTCTTTGAGCTATCCAAGGGAATGCTTCCCCAACATTTCTAAGCATCAAGCAGCCATAAGTCTACAGAGAAAATAGAGGAAATCAGCATGCCTGACAGTACAATCACAAAGTTTCCAAACTTGCCTCGTAATAGAAAAGTTTTGAAATCTCTCATGCCTGAGAATACATATATCCTCCAATATCTTTGATCTTCCACAGGCAAGCATAACCCAATAATCCAAAGAAGATCTTGATTTAACACGAATAGTTTATCAACCAGATTACACAACAAGAGGAGATGAACATCACTAAATCAATCAACAGTCTAGCTCATTTATGCATTTCTATGTAAAGGAGAACAAAAATTTTTAACCACAGATAATAGAATCAAGAAAAATAGACAAGAAGCAAGGGAGTGGTGATTTGTCAAAAGAAATATTACCAGAAGTGACTTGCAAAAGAATCGATTTCAGAACACCAAAAGAAATATTACCAGAATAGCCGGTCAATACTAGGATATGTCCCACCCTTGCATAATAGATGGTTCAAACATCAACACTGGTAACAATTCAGCTCAAACCATGAATATAGCCTCTTCTAGTATGGCATACCCTGATGTGCCGCAGCATTCCACATTTAAAATTCAATACAACACAAAGAAGTTACAAGAAACATATCAATTACCAGGATAGATCGCTATATATGAAATACCTTTACAAATTTACCCTTTTGCAGCAACATTCTGCTCTTGTTAGATGGGAGACACCGGTGCATGATAATAGAGATCAGAGGCACAAGACTGCTCTCAATAGCAACCAAGGATTTTTATTTGGCATGAAGACCAAACATCTATAGTTGGACTCTGTTAACCCGATTCTCTGCAACCGCACGGAGTTCCAATTGCAATACTCCACCATAATTCACCAATGATCTTGTCTAATTCAACAAGCAAGATCCCAAATATGAATGTACTGGTTACACAAACCATAATTAATGAAGACCAGGTTCCAACTTAACAACATGAGAGTCAAAACCATAAGAGAAGAAACTAAAACTCAGAGTTATAAGCAAGGAGCACGGGAGCAGTGATTAGTCACCAGCAACGTCCAAAACCCCATGGAATACACACTAATAGCACCGCATGTGATTGATTGGCCAGACCAATATTTTTGAACTCAATGATAAAAGAAGACTGAACCCTAATAAACAAACACCAGGCAAAAAACTGACTCTGGGAACGTCAAAACCCTAGCCTGCGTGGGAAAAAATCAGAAGAACTAGAATAAAAAACATTAAACAAGGAGCAGTAGAGTGGTAACCTGTCACCAAAGACGTCCCGAATCCCATGAAATACACATTATTAGCACCGCCTGTGATGATTCGTCAACCCGAAAAAAATAACTAAAGAACTCTAAATCGTTATTAATAAGCACCAGGCCAAAAATCAGAACGCAAAAACCCTAGTCTGCGTAGCCAAAAGCATAATCGAGAACATTAAACAAGGAGAAAGGTAGTTGTGATTAGTAACTAACTCCAAACCCTAATTAACAAACACCAGGCCCACAAGTAGCTCTCGAAACGTTAAAACCCTAATCTGTGCATCCAAAAAAATTGACTACTCAGTGTCGTCGAGAACATTAAACAAGGAACAAGAGAGTCGTAAATAGTCAACAAATACGTCCAACATCGGATCGAATACACATTGCCGTCGCTAACAAGCCCTATGTATTATAGCGATCAATAATCTATAATCTGAAGCCGCAACAGAGAAAGCATAGGGCATCCAACCTTCAGCGGCGACCAACTCTATGACGAATAGACCCTCAAGGACAACTCGCCATACGAAGGCAGAGAGAACCAAATCAACCGTAGCCCATGCGTCAATTTATAGCATGATTGTGGCGGTGAAAGAACGCGGTTTACCTTCATAAAATAAAAAATAAAATAAAAATTGTGTACGCGTTTTTCAGAGGCCGTTGCCGGTTTGCTTTGCAACACATGGCTTTTTTGTTTAAATTAATTTTTAAAAATAAATCTGAAAAACCTTCACACTCTTTCTCATTTCTCAATAATCAACCTCTTAAATAGAAAACAAATAAATTAATTGATATTACAGCTTTTCGTTTTTCCAATAATCTAACCATAACTCAGATGTTTGTCTCCTTGTACCATTTTAGTCATTGCCGTGATTTTTTTTATTTTTTAAATTCTTTAATGACAAAAGAAACTTTCCAACTCATTAATTTTATATTAAATTTTTAGAGTTTTATGTTCATTGATANAATTTTTGACAAAAGATGTAAAAATCATATTTTAACGATCAAATATGTTAGAATCTATAAAAATACATAAATTAAGCCTAAATTAGTTAAATGTGTTAGACATGAAATATACAAGACTCATATAAATTTATAAATGATTAAATATCAGTAATAACCATTCCAATGAGTAAAATATATTAAAATTCTAGTTATAATTATTTATAGAGAGCATGTCATGAAGTGAACAGGTGGTACGAACAATGCCTACGGTAGACACAAAACTACATCCATGACAACAATGATTTGAACAGGTGGCACTTGTCATGAAGTAAACGGAAATGCAAAGGCGGCTAAGCCTTTCTTCGATTTAACCTTACCGCCGTGCCAAAACCCATTGTGGGGATTCCAAATATCAGCGAACAGTCCTTGAATTTTGACAAACTTTCTGTTGGAGAGGTTCCAGTCCTTGAATTCCCAAAAGAGTAGTATACTACATAAATCATTTAGGCATTTAGCGTGTACAGCTAATTGATACAGACTGAAATGAGGAGTAATTGACAGCTCAAGGATCATAAAAACAGGGAATAGCAAGATTAATACAACGGAGAAGTTCAGGACATTCCCAAAGTGCGTTCATTGTCAAACATGCAACGATAAATACAACATACCTTGGCCAACTATTTGAAACACAAAATCTCTATCAAAAGGCCAGCAAGACGACCTCATCAAGTTAAACCATGTAAAAAAATGCCAGTAAATATTTAATATATCAGCCAATATATATTAAAGCCCCCATATCGACATTTTTTTGGTACCACGTTAAAATTACAATGTCTCACGATAGTAACTGATATAACAACTAATATTTATCTGTTAGCTAACAATTTGCAAAAATCTGAAAATAAACAATACTTGTATAGCCATCACCGATAACAATTCCAATATTATCAACAGGCTAGCAACACCACCTCATAAAGTTAAAACAGATGTAAAACCATTGGAGTCATGTCAATAAAACAGATGTAAAATAGTGCTTCTACGTTCCACAGATTTCTCCAGACAGCAGAGCCATGTCTTACATGCATCAACCGTCAATGAGACAAGAAGTTGAAGCTTGCAATAGAATTAGTTACATAAAAACCACAACAAATTATTATCAAAATTGTCTATGTTATGCTGTATTGCATAAAAGATAGTTTATGCAGCAACCGGAAGCAATTGGGATTGCTAAAGTCAAGCTCTTTAAGATCGGTAGCACCAGTTTCATATGATTTTCTTTTTATGCAATTAAGCGAGTAGGAACTTGAGATCATATATGGTGTAACTGTCCATATCATATGGCAGTTGGCAGAAGGCAAAACAAGAGGTTAAGCTTGCATAGCTCGAGAAAATAGTCCCAAAATTCTGCAATACAAAAGCATCTCAAAATCATGCTCTCATCTCATGAACCTTCAGTCTGGCCAAGCATCCAAACCAACCACCACCCAAACGAATTCAACTAGCTATGCAACAGAAAGATAAAAAAGGAACAAAATAACAGAAAATGGAGCAACGAAGGAAGAGGGGTGACAAAGAGGACACATTGCAATGTTCAGACGCTGAAGTATTAGCAAAGATTTTCACAATCCTAGGAAGTCCTTTAAAGTGTCAATGAATTCTCCAGAACAGAAGAATAACTAACACGAATCCACTGTTTTGATCAGAATTAATTTCAAACTATCATGAAAGACCGAAATTTTTTTATCAGAATGGCCAACCAAAAGTCAGATGCGATGCCCCGTTAGATAAGGGATATTTCATATAGCAATAACCGGAAGCAATTCAGCTCAAAGCATAAAGAGCTTACCCAAAAGGTCAATATCCCAATGTGCTGAACTATCCAGTAACAGCAAATTTCACACACCAACAGCAGTTTATTCAGAAAATAGATAAACCGGAGAGATTACACCTCTGAAGCACCTTGGATTTCCCATTTGCTGCGTTTATCTCCTCGGTAGCTTCAATTAACATTTCAACTGCAATAAAAACACCCAGCACCAATGAAAATTCTTCGTTAGGCACCGAACTCTCTCACTGAAGCCGCTTCTTCTGGGGAGGTGAAGATATCAGATAATATAACAAACCTTAATGAACTGCAACCAAATGCTGAACTATCCAAAAGCTCATTCCAGATCAGTTAGAAACAGACACTATAGCTAATGTTAAGCATGTTTGCAAACAACAGAAAATAAATGAATACAAGACAAATCATAAAATACACAATCACAACAAGTATATGTATGCATATAAAGACCTATATTGTAATATCCCGAATTTTATTCAAATAAATTTAATATTAATTATGACTTTGGATATTTTGAACGTGGCAAAATTTAATTTAATATTATAAAAATTGGACGGATATTTGGATCAGTCAGGCTAGCGCCCAAGGTGGGCTCGTGCTATCGCCCGAATATCAGTTTAGATTTTGG
>JAODPA010118251.1:0-10160 GCA_025585075.1 Nepenthes mirabilis | reverse complement strand
ACATTAAACAAGGAGCAGGAGAGTGGTAATATGTCACCAAAGACGTCCCGAATCCCATGAAATACACATTATTAGCACCGCCTGTGATGGATTCGTCAACCCGAAAAAAGAATCAATGACTAAAGAACTCTAAATCCTAATTAATAAGCACCGGGCCAAAACCTATCAGAACGTAAAAACCCTAGTCTGCGTAGCCAAAAAATAGTACATAAATATAATCGAGAACATTAAACATGGAGAAAGATAGTTGTGATTAGTAGCTAACTCCAAACCCTAATTAACAAACACCGGGCCCACCAGTAGCTCTCGAAACGTTAAAAACCTAATCTGCGCATCCAAAAAAATTGACCACTCAATATCGTCGAGAACATTAAACAAGGAGCAAGAGAGTCGAAATTAGTTACCAAATACGTCCATAATCGGATCGAATTCACATTGCCGTCGCGTACAGGCCCTATGTGTTATAGCGATCAAGAATCTGTAATCTGAAACCGCAACGGAGAAGGCATAGGGCATCCTCCCTTCAGCGGCGACCAACTCGATGACGAATAGACCCTCCACGACAACTCGCCATACGAAGGCAGAGAGAATCAGATCAACAGTCGCCCATGCATCAATTTATAGCGTGATAGTGGCGGTGAAAGAACGCGGTTTACCTTCATAAAATAAAAAATAAAATAAAAATTGTGTACGCGTTTTTCAGAGGCGGTTGCCGGTTTGCTTTGCAGCACATGGCTTTTTTGTTTAAATTAATTTTTTAAAAAATAAATCTGAAAAACCTTCACACTCTTTCTCATTTCTCAATAATTAACCTCATAAATATAAAATAAATAAATAAACTGATATTACAGCTTTTTTTTTCAAATAATATTTTCCATAATTAGAACGTCTATTTATCTAACCATAGCTCGGATGCTTGTCTCCCAACAGCATTTTAGTTATTGTCGTGATTTTTTATTTTTAATATTTTTTAATGACAAAAGAAACTTTCTAACTCATTAATTTGCCAATACACGATATTTATTATAAAAGTTTTAATGATATTTCTAATTTATAAATTGTGATGCGTTTTTAGATCGAAATTATTATATAAATTAGAAAGTCGATAGATTTTTCACGTTATATCAAATTTAAGTGGATTTGGTCATTGTTTCTATAAACCTAGATTCTACGCATCACAAATAATTAATATAATGTCAAAAAATTGACGAGAATCGCTCATAATTTATCTTTCAACGTTAAAGTTAATAATCTTTCTCAACGTATAGAAAGGTATAAGGAGGATATAGGAAAATACGTTAATGCACTTGTGAGGGGGAAAGTAAGATTTGTGGAAGACTGTGCTTTGAGAATGCACTCGATGGAGAGCAACTTTCAGTACTGGCGGGGAGTAACTTTGTGAGCTAATGGACGACTAAGCTCTGGTGGTGCGCTCAGCAGTGAGCGATTTTGAGAGTTGATGGAAGATTAGGCTTTGGAGGTGCGTTCGGTGGGGAGCACATTTGCAAACTGAAGAAAGAAATAACTGTGAGATCAAATGAGAGTTTGGTTCTTTCTGAGCTATTGTATACTAATTTAGGTCCTTCATTCCCCTATGATGGCAAATGGCATTTGTAATACTTTATAACAAAAGCATTAGGGCCAAAATTTACAACAAGCATCTTGCCGGGATTTGCCGACCTGTTCTGAAGATGGTCATAATCAACGTATCAATTGTTACCTTGTAGTTGTGGTGTGATTACGAATGATCATTACTGACATTCGCCTAGCCATTCTTGCGGGTGATTCGTTAAGTCCTACTGATGGCGACAGCGGTTTAATAGTAGTAATGCCTTTTATCATTGTTGATTATGATGACCAACGTCAAGCGTCTGTGTTATTGGCCTCTACGCTGGCGAGGTTGGAGGGTTCCTTCATTGCGATTGATTACGTTGTAGGGGTTGTTTGTTGGGCCTAACAATTTTTAGCATCACACTGTGCGCCACTATGTTTGGGCCTGTTGTTTGGGCCTTTTGGGCTCTAATTCTCGTAGGGACTCACTTCGTAGATGGGTTTGGCTTGAATTTGGGCCGGTCAATGGCATAGCTAGACTCATCAGATTATAATTGATCTAAATCAACAAATACATTTTCCCTACTTACATCAAATCATTTATATAATGCTCTTATTATGCTAGTAAAATTATAACGATTATCACCTAAATTTTTTATTGCTTTTATTTTTTTTTAGATAATAATTTTTGTAAGTATTATACATATTTATCTGACATTATTTTTGTTGGGTTTAGTACCCTGGGTCCCCTATCCACCAGGCAAAAGAACAAGTACTTGACCCGGGAAGATAAGTATGTCTGAGTCCGAGAATGACCACAACAGCCCGAGAGAGGATCTCGGGATAGCAGTGCAGGAACGTCCGAGGGATTCGTAGCCCGAGAACCCTCATCAGCTTTTAAGTCCGCGGATCCAGTAAAAGCTCGAGAACTTATCCAAAGATCAAAGTTCCAATCAGCACGAGGACTCTTCAAGATGTCCGAGAATGCCACCTCAGCTTCATAAACGTCCAAAAGACGCATAAAGCCTGCAACAGAGGATAAGGCAGAATCCGGGAGAGAGGGAAGAAGAGAGGAGGGAGGTGATGGTGACGTGCAGCAAAGACGGCACGGTGCCGGTCGTTATCGGTCACTCATGGGCGTCACAGTAGTGGTCGACATTGGCGGTGGCTGACACCGCTTGGTGAGGAGATTGTCACGGATATCAGCAACAGCCGTTGGAGGCATCGACGGCGGCGCACGGTAGAGATGGTGTGTCGGTGGTCGACAGTGGCTGTGGGAGGCGCGACGGTGGCGCACAACGCAAGGGTTTCATGGAGGAGAGAGAACGATGGCGAAGCCGCGCAAGGAGAGCATCGGCAGCTATGCAACGACACCAACACCAGCGGGGTGATTCCGCGGAGGCTGGCAACGGCCACGCAAGGCAACTGCGGTTGAGGGAGGCGACAGCACGGTGGAGGGCGCTAGCAGAGGGCCACACACAGAGGAGAGGGCACTATAGAGGAGAGAGAATCGCCTGATTCGGGTGCTTCGGGACTTCCGTTTTTCAGATCTGCAAAGTATAAGATCCAAGCAGGTATCTGTAAACCCTCTCTTTGGTCTGATTTAATATCTGAAATATTTTAAGCACTGTTTAGAATTTTTACTAATATGCATGTAATTTTATCTGCCCGATCTGTTTAATCTGGACATACATATGTAGTTTATTAGCTAATTTGGATGTTTTTGGATATAGGTTTTATGATTTTCGGAAATTCCTATTTTTCTAAAAGCTTGAAAATTTTATTGGACACTATACATATTTATATCAGTATGTATAATGAAAATATGCACGAAACTGGTATAGGTCGTGTATTTTCTAATGCACATGCCAAGTTGTGGTCACTATATTTGGATTTGTATATTGAATTTTCTGGCTAGCTCCCGACAGGGAGATATTTGTTATTTGGAAATCCCTTTCCGCCAGCAGGAAAAGCTTGTAGTGACCGTTCCCATTTGGACAATTTTATTTAATCTTAGAATATATTCGAACATCCGAATATATCTAACAAACTTGAGAAATGCACCCAAAGTCGAGGTGACAAAATATAGTGAGCAACATTACTCATGAATATAGAGTACATAGGTGGCCATATATGCTGGCTTAATTTGTATTTGATTTTGCCTAAAGTTATTGGAATTATATGAAACCCTTCCTCAAACTAGTGTTTAAATAATTAAAACTCAAATTTAATATATAATTTGTATTTCTATATCAATTTGTGTTGGATTTTGAAATGGACTTAGATTTTGGACTTAGATTTGAGATTCATCGATTATGCCCACAGTCGGGCCTTAGTATATCTCGTGTAAATGATTTTTGACTATATGTTTTGATCCGAACCTTTGTATTCTGCTTCGTACATTTGTCTCGTACAAATGTTGTGACGCTGCTTCGGTTTCTACGCACGCTACTAGATCATCTGACTATCGGATTCTGCCTCAAATCACAAGCTGATCAGGCCTTACATTTGGACTTGGACTCGGACTTGAATTTGGACTTGGATCGACATCGGCTTTGGAATTGATTCGGATCACCTCTATTTTGGTTATATATATACATGTCTCAATGATGACTGTTTTCGACATTTAGACATTTCTTTGGATTTGGATATTTGATTTGAGTAGAAGACCACCATTAGATTTTAAAATTTGGATCTTAGATTTCTATTGGATTTATCTTATCGGAGATTTAGATTTATTCTGTAATTTGACTGAATTTTTATCCATTTGACTTTCCATTTGATTCATTGGACCCATTTTATCTAAATATGATACTTGCTAGGCATTTAGCTCACGTTTTCTGTTTTGTCCCTTCAGAGTAGAAGGCTCAGACGCATTACAGGAGTTAAGACGCGACTTTCAGCTATTCGTCCGATTTGGTGAGTTTTACTTTGTTATGATTTAAATTTGGCATTTGATATGATTAGATTATGGGATTGACGGTATAGCCCCATAGTTATATTTCAGGAATAATTAGGACATCGTGTTATGATTTTTGAACGATTTGTTACCTCCCTTACAATGCTTTTAAAGCAGGTTATGATTATTTTTATCGAGACGGTTGTCCTATGAGATTCTGTCTGGATTTTTAATTTATTGGATCTTGTGGGTTGAGTTTGTCACAACCGGATTTTTAGGACTTAGTAATATTGGTTAAATTTATTTAAAACTTTAAATTTTAAAAATTATAATTAATTATTTAATTGACCTGCTTGATCCGGGTTCGTGACATATATAAACATTACATGTGTAGTACAAAATCAAAAGGCTTCCAAATTTTAATTAAAAAAAGCATTGAAATCTCTCATTCCTCACAATCATATAGCTTCCAACATCTTTAACCTTCTATAGGGAAGTGCAACAAAAAATAAGTAGAATCATAGATCTTCATTTAACAGCTACTGCTTAAAAAGCAAAATTACTCAGTTCATATGCCAAAATATAGGTGATGAATGTCAATGATTAGATTCTTTCAAAAGGTTCAATGAGAATATGTATAGGAGAACAAAAAATTTTAAACGCCATATGACAGAAAAAAGAACATTAAATAAGAAGCAATAAAGTCGTGATTAGTCACTAAAACTCCAAATGCAAACTGAACAAGCTCAACTTCACAAGGATTAAATAGCACGACATGATCAGTAGGGAGCTCCTAGCATCATGAGATAAAGCATCAACACTTTTCATAAACCTCCAGTCATGACAAGCATCCAAACAAACATGGACCACCCAATCATTCAGCTTGCTATGCATTTGAAAGATCAAAAGGAATCATATAATTATAAAAGAGAGCGAGCAAATATCGGAGCTTTTCGCAAAACACACATCACAGGCCATTCATATGCCAATAAATTTTCTAGCAATAGATGCAACCAATCTTCATTACAGATGTCCGACGATAACAAATATGCATGATAGTTTACTCCTGTCTCAAGAAATATGCATGACAAGTTGAGACAACAAACTTAAAGGAATTAGATGGCGTTCCCTGTCTCAAGAAAAGGACTGATTAAAGCATCCAATGTCTTGACTAAACAAATAAGGCACAACTTGCAAAGGAATTAATGTAATGATATAGCAGTTTCATCAAAAATTTACTCCCCCTCCATTACATCAAACAGGTAATAATAGTTCAGCTCAAACCTTGAGCAGACTATAAGAATGTTGTATCCTCCTGTAACTGGTCATAGCAGCTCAAACTCTGCGTAGCCATGTTCCACATGGCAAAGGCTACACTAGAGGCACCAACTACAGCAAATAATAAAGGCTTGGAAGAAATCTAGGATCTATAGAGATACCAAGTCCTGTTCTGAAGGCAAAGGCTTGACCCACAAATATATCGTGGAAACTCCCTTGGTTACCGATACAGCTAACTCACATACTTAGAAAAAAATTTGAACACTTGATTCGGAAACCTGTGCAGTATGAGCTAGGATTCATGGGGGAAAAAATGAAAATCAGCCATCCAAATCCCAATCATTCAAATTTCCAGCAATAGGTGTAAAAGCTTTTGCAAAACAGAGAATTCATCAGACCCATGAGAAATGACACAGGCAAAACATATTGTGATAACGAAGAAATATCCATAGGTCATCCCTTGGTAGTTAACACTGCCACGGAGAAGTTAAGAGGAATATCAGAACAAAGGATCAGTTGAAATATATTTCATCTCTCACATATCAACATCAATAAAAAAGACCACTTCTAATAAATTTATATATGATTGAGCATATACATGGACATCTAATATGCCACAGAGAAAGAATTGAAAGGAATTGACTGCACATGTACATGGACATCTAATATGCTACAGAAAGAGGAATGAAAGGAATTGACTGCACAAGGACAATAAAAACAAGAATAGTAAATTTAAAAGAATGGAAAGAGAAATGGAAAGAAATGACTGCACAAGGACAATAAAAACAAGAATAGCAATTTTAAAATAATGGGAATTATTAAACCTGGTAAAACTTCCTACACAATTTGACTCTGAGCAAAGAATGAGCCAACAATGTTCATCAACGATGAAGGGTCACCACTTGGCAAAATAAAAAAATGCCACAATCAATATAAGGAGGCCCAAGGCCATCATAAGGTCGTAAACCTTCAGAATTAAGGCATCAATGCCAGTGAGACACCTCATAAAGCCAAACCGGCACATGCATACAGACAACAGAACAAGCAATGAACAAATTTGGCAGTTTGCAGCAGGCACAACAAGAGGGTAAGCTTGCATAGCTCAAATAAACAACGGCCAGAAATTCTGCAATTGTTTGGCATCACAAAAATTGAGGTTCCTGGGAAGCATAAAAAATCTGAACGGAAGGCCTAAGATATTTACCTGAACAAGTAAATGAACAAATCTTACTTTCTTTCAGCCTAATTTCTGATGTGTTCAAACTACCAGCAGCTGTAGCAAAATGGTATTTTAACAAGTTTGATACTTACAAAATAGGCAACACTTCACTGCCACAACTTTCTCAGTCCATGTAACAAACAATAATCAACAAGCAGAGGGCAAACCGATAAAAAGAACCTCATGACATAGGGTTCACGCACTTCAGATGCATCTAAAACAGTCAATGGTCAATAGCATAAATCCTTATTCAAGTGGCATAAACCTGTTAAAATATGAACTTAATGCATTGGAATTCAATATGAATTAAAGGATTAAAACAACTACAAACCTAAGTTAACAAGCATCTACCTATGAACACTCCATAGTTCAAGTATATGACAATACATTGTTTTTAACCCCTTGAGTTGTCACTATTCTAGTTCCACCTTACTCCATGGACACAAAATTTCAGCAAAAAATCCTGCAAAAAAACCTTTAGAAATAAAAGATTAAATAACTCCGAACTTGAATGAACAAACACCGAGCCCCAATCCTATCCTAGAGAAAACTGCTACATTGCAGCCCAAAGAACCCACTGAATAGTGAACAAGAAACAAGGGAATTGTGATTAATCACAAAAAGATCAAAACATGAAATCTTGCCCAGAAAAACTGACCAAGCTAAACAGGAAGGCTGGCAAGCAAGATATGAGCACTAAGAAACTCTTCCCATCATGACATAAATCAACTCTTCACAGGAACCTCAATGATGGAAAGGCATTCAAACTGACCACAACCACCAAAAATAATTCAGCTTTTTAAGGTTGAAATATCAAAAAGTATAATATTACATAATACAAGGGCGAGAGATAGAGGACATATTGGATTATTTTTTAAACTAAAGAAATAGCAAAGGTTTTCACATGCCAATGAATTTTCAAGCAATAGAAGCACATATTCTTCCTTACAGGTAAGGTTAGAAACATGCATAATATTATTTTTTAGGGAACAGAATACAGTGAAACAGATGTCATGCATTGCTTTTTCTGACAAGAGAAGGATTGATTAAAGCATCAACTGTTGTGAGAAAACCTCGAAGGGACAGCTAGCGAAGGAATTAATGTAATGATACGCAAAAACGGCAAAAAAAAAAAAATACAATCCGGAAGATCTAGCTACTCTAATATACCATACCCTCTATAATATCAACAGTTAGTATTTCAGCTAGAACTTGAATAGGCTATCAGAATGTTAAAACTATAATATCCTATAACATCTCATCACAGATTTCATACAGCAAAGGCGGTTCGTACTTCAGCTCAGACCTTGAATAGCCTTATTTGACATCTCACTGATTACATATCAAGCACCAAACACCGATGTCTTAAAAAACTGAAGACAACTATATCAAATCGAAACGCAAAGAAACACATGTATTCATCTTAGTACAACAGCCAATTAGCATCTATGTTGGTACAAAATTCAATACACTATATCCCCTACAAAAGTTAGCTCTGTAATCCACATACATTTGTGATAAGCTAAATATGTACTCTGATATTGAATTAAGATAGAGCACAATCAAATGCGATTTAAAAATTGGATTTTTTATGAAGCATTTTACCCTGTACAAGTGCCGTAGCCAAAGATTGCTCCAAGCTTAAGAATCTCTATACATTTAAGGCGAATGAACAAGGAATCCCACATGTCCATTTGTATTCTGAAAATTTTGTAGGCAAGTATAATCAAAACACAAATTTCTCCTAGTTAGCTTGTGTTCTGAAGGAGACCTGCCGTATACCATCTTAGTAACTAACAACCCTGCAGCATCGATAGTAGACAAAGCCAAAGGTTAATGGAAACTCCGTCGCCTAAGTTAGATACAAAAAAACTGTGACGGAGCTAAGTTTGGAAGAACCAGGTACTGTTATGCGTCTGAACATGCAACAATTGCAACTTACAAAAAACTTTATAATAGAAAATTGTTGCAACACTAAGAGATGACTAGCATAATATAGGAGTTAAACAACAATGGTATATCTGTCACGACAAATGCAGCAAAAGATCCATCCCGCCCTATGTCTTGCAATATAAAAACCACCCACAACCAGAAACAATCAGGTAGTCTACATAACAATGCTAATCCAAAGAAATTTGCCAACATTTTCTCAGCCCAGGTAACAGCCAAAGATCTAGCAGTGAAGGAAAAATGAAGAATCCGATCATCTAGATTTTGTGCATTTCATATGCATCTAAAAGGCAAATGTTCAATAGCTTAGGAATGCGACCATGCAAAACCCTCATTCTGATTCAGGCACGACCACCATATTCCACCAACTTGATTGCTTAACACAATATGCAACAAAAAAAAATGAAATAAACGTTTAAAACTGCATCTACAACTACTAGAATTAAGAGTTCAAGTATTTACAAATAATTCTGTTTCTAAGGCAATGAATTTGATCGCTGTATTTCCATCATAACTTTTCAACAATTTTGTCTACTTCAACACAAAAAATATGTGAAAAATATGAATAAAAATATTAAAACTCCAAACCAGAAAGAAAAAAACATAGCTGAAATCAAATTCTAAAAACAATAAACTGCTAATCTCCATATTTAGAAAAAAAAAAAAAAAAAAGATCCCCATGTTATAGAATTAACAGCAATCAGAAGAAACAATGGAGTGGTGGTTAATCACCAAAAAAACTGACCAAGCTAAACACCGAGGATGAGCAAGCATCAATGAGCAGTAAGAAACTCCCTCCCATCATCATAAGATAAATCATCCACTCTTCACAGGAACCTCTACAATAGGCAGGTATCCAAATAAACCACCAACACAAATATAATTTAGCTTTCTACACAATCGAAAGATCAACAAGAATCATATTATACAAAGGGCAAAAAAAATCAATAGAAGAGATATAGGGACAGATTCAATTTTCTTTGGAAGTGAAGAAATAGCAGAGTTTGTGAAGAAACACAGGTCAACAGAGACCCTTCACATGCCACGATATCATAAGATAAGATAGGACCATGAAATCCTTCTTAAAGATATCATAAGATAAGAAACATGCACGATAGTTTACTCCTCAGGTTGTGACAACAGATTGTGATGAATTAACGTTATGCACAATCTGACAAGAAACGTATGGATTAGAACATCCAGTGCTATGCACAATCTGACGAGAAAAGTATGGATTAAAACATCCAATATAGTAGATAAACA
>JAODPA010118250.1:0-18486 GCA_025585075.1 Nepenthes mirabilis | reverse complement strand
GTAGCTTATAATCTAAATTTATCGAGAATATATGTAATCCTTTTTCAAAGTCAATTTTTTAGTTTTTGATTATCCGATTTGTACTTATTTTAGATTTTAAATATATTTTACCTACATTGATTGGAATTTGAGATTTCGATTGAGATTCACAGGTTTCACCCACAGTTGAAAACTTGGTTGGTCTCGTATATTTGAAACTTTTGATCTTCGTTTCGGATTATACTTTTGAATACCATACCATATTTGAATTTTTGTTGATACAATATTATGGACATTTAGATATTGATTTTTGTGGGCTTTTGTATATATTTTTATTTCCTCCATTCAGTTTATGGACATATCGTTTGTTATATATTATATATATTAATACTTGCTGAATTTTTTACTTATATTTTTAATGTTCTTACCCTTTTAAATTAGTGGGTTATAGATACATTGTAGAAAACTTAGATGCAGATTTAATTGAAGTTTTATAGATTTTTGGTGAGTATTAGCGTTGTATTCGGACTGTATTCATATTGAATGTATATTGGTATTATTTAGGGTGACAGTCAAAATGACAATTACATGTTTTATTATTATAGAATTAGAGTTTAGTTCATTTTCGCTATTTGAATATTTGTGGTGTTTTGTTTGTGATGAACAGTGTTTTTTTAGTATTATCGTTGGTTACTTTTCCTTATGATCATTGGGGAGTAGATCGTGATTATTTTGTTTACCCAAATGAGTTATCCGATAGATCCTATGAATGATCTGTATTCTAATCTATTATTATTGATTGTTGAAGTTGTATGAATTGTTGTCAAATCATGTTCAAATTTGAGATTTATTTGGTAATTGTTTTATTTTGGGATTTAATTTATGAATCGTTTTTATTTTGGATTAATCTTATGACTTATTTTGATCCAAGCTTGTGACAGGATATAGGAATGGTCCCTCCCAACTGCGATCTAATTTATTTCTATTGGCAATCTTACCTGTGGCTTCAATGTTCCTTAAAACTAAGTCGCTTGCTTTAAATTTTTGCACCTTCACTCTTTTATTGTAGTACCGAGAGATTCGCTATTAGTATGCAGTGGATTATATTTGTGTCATGTCTTTGCTTCCTCCAGTAGATTCGAATTCTCTCACAAGAGTTGAGAGTTGTGACAGGGTTAAAACTTTTAACTCGAAAATTGGACAGTCCGATCTTAATTGGAATAACGACTTTGGTCCTGTAACAAAGGCTGAAGAGAGTTTTGCAATTTGGTTCCCTTGGAGTTGTTCGGTAAGCCCATAATATGAATGAAAGCTCATCTACTTAAGAGCCACCAACGTCTTCTAATTTATCTTTAGCCCGTTTCATATAGTCTGACTAGTTACCTCGTTTGTTTGTTTGGGAATAAGTGATTGAGGTATGAACCAATCTTATGTCGAAAATTGTGCAGTACTTGGTGAATGTTTTTTCTATAAATTAGGTCTCATTGTCAGTTATTATATCCTACGGTATTCCAAACCTATAAATAATGTTTTGACACAAATTTCATTGTATTCAATGAGATAACCTTAGCTAGCAAGAATGCTTCTACCTACTTCGTAAAATAGTCAACCACAACAATGATAAACTTTCTTTGCCTAATCATAATTGGGAATGGATCCAATATGTCGAGTCCCCACTATATGAATAGCTAAGGGGACTGTAAGGCCTAATGATCGGTATGAGGTTGATAAGTGTTGTTACTATAAATTTGGCAGTTCTTGTGATGACTCTAAAAATCCTAATTGGAAACTAGTAAGGTTCCGACTATGAAACGGTCGCTAAATTAATACAAACATGTACAATATCCCTATTAACCACATTTAAAATAGGCTTCCGTCGATTTATGATAGGACTTCTCTGGATGTACTTTTCCACAATAGGAACTGGCAGTTGCTATTGTCTAAAGACTCGGTACTATCTGAATTTCAGCACTATCTTTTTCCTTATACGCCAGCTTAGTTTGGTTAGTTGGTCATTCCACTCCTGAATTAGAGTTTGCCCCGATTCTCCTCAATTTGTTACTCTCTTATTAAAATATTCCTCGACCCTAAACTCTATCTCAAATATTAGTGCTCGATCTAATACTTCCTCGTAGGTCCACAACTTTAATGTCGATAGTTGTCTTTTAATTTCAGACCTCAAACCTTGCTGAAATCTCCTTGCCTTCCTCCCCTCTTCATCCACAAAATAAGGTATAACGTGACTACTTAGTAAATTTTGCGATGTACTCTGCCACTGTAGGATCCCCATGCCTTAGCTGAATAAATTCCTCCTCTTTTTGTTCCTGAAGACTGTTGAAAAAATATTTATCTATAAAGGCCTCTCCGAATATGTCTCAAGAAATTTCATCTTTAGGTACATCTAAAGCTCTTTTTTTCATTGCCCGCCAATGATCGACCTTGCCTTCTAGCCAATGAGAAGCAAATAACACTTTACCTCCTTCTGGATATCGAATGACTGAAAATATTATATTAAGCTAATATAATAAAAATTAGGGTCTAAAAATGTGAAATATTAGGTTAGAATGGTTAAAATGGGTCCCGGACGGCGCATGCGCAAAGTTGGCTCGCTGCAAGCCTGCCCCAGGCTTGACCCGCGCTCAACGTGTGCTCGAGCCCCCTATTGAGCGTCGGATCCAACAGAGGGGTGCCTGAAGTGCGCCCGATGCACACTCGAGTGCCAGATCTAGGGAAGGGGCACCCGAAATGTGCCCGATGCGCGCTCGAGCGCAAATACAGCTATTTAAGCGTGCACGGCTCTTTTCTGCATTATTTTTGCACAAATTTGGGAGAGAGGAGAGAGAGAGCATGGAGAAGAGAGAGAATGAGAAGATCGAGGCTCTCGGGCTTGATTCCGGCTTAGAACTAGTTGAATAAGTTGTAGACCTAGTCGAGATAAGTGCACCCATATACTTTTTTTTCCTCTTTACACTTTTTGTTCCATTCTTTTCGGATTTTTTTATCCCGATATCCATCCATATTTTTATTTTATGATATCCATGATTTGAGCATGCATATATGTTGATTTCACATCTGATTTCTAAGATTTATATGATATTTCGTACGTGAAACCTTAACTCTACACCTGAATGCTTTTACCCATTTATTTTTAAAATTTTTGCATGATTTGGCTTAGAAAATTGATACTTATGTTTTGACTATGATTATTTATCGATTGGGTGTCTGATTTGGTAGTTTTATGCGGTTTTGTGTACATAAATATCCTAACTTGCGCCCTAACATTTTTACCCATATAATTTCGGGTTTATATATGATATTGTTTTAGATAATTGAAACTCTAACTTCATGAATGTGGATATTTTGATTATTTGGAATTCATTCACATATAATTTGTATATGTTGTTATACATGTTTCGAAAATAGTGTTGAGTATATTTTTGAAGGGATTTATTGTCTGAAAACTCTAAAGTTATGTGTGGCTCAACATGATAACAATTTTTTAATTTTTTCGAGCTTCATACTAATTTGTGTATGTATTTGAAGTTATGTAAAGACTTAAATTTTCAAGAATCTGAATATCTCTATCTGTATCCAAGAAATATGAAAATATGAAAAGTATAAGAAGGAACCTCCACAATTGTCAAGAATTATAAACCGTTCTCCAGAAAGTTAGAATTAAGTGTAAAAATTTTCTTAAGATAAGATAAGAAATTTAAACACTGTAATTTGTTATTCGATATATTCATTATCAATTATCTGAATCCGTTATCTGTTCCGTCAGTACCAATATTGCCATCTAAATTCATTATCTATTCCGTTAGTACTAGGATTACCATCTGAATCCATTATCTATTTCGTCAGTACCAATATTGCCTTCTGAATTTATTATCTGTTCCGTCAGTACCAATATTACCATCTTAATTCGTTATCTATTCTGTCAGTATCGGTATTGCCATATGAATTTATTATCTACTCCGTTAGTATCGGTATTGCCATCTGAATTCGTTATCTGTTCTGATAGTATTGGTATTGCCATCTGAATTCGTTATCTATTCCGTCAGTATTAACACTGCTATCTGAATTCATTATCTGTTTTGTCAATACTGGTATTGTCATCTAAATCCGTTACCTGTTTTGTCAGTACCAGTATTACCATCTGAAATCATTATCTATTCCGTCAGTATTGGTATTGTCATCTAAATCCGTCATCTATTCCATTAGTACCAGTATTATCATCCGAATCTATTATCTATTCTATCAGTACCGGTATTGTCATTTGAATTTGTTATCTATTTTGCCAGTATTAGTATTACCAATTGAATTCGTTATCTGTTCTGTCAGTACTAGTATTGTCATCTGAATCTGTTATCTGTTTCGTTAGTACCGACATTATCATCGAAATTTATTATTTGTTTCGTCAGTATCAGTATTGCCATTCATATATGCTTCTGTATGATTCCGTAGACAAAAATGAATCAGTAACTTGAATACAATATCTATATCTAAAGGAAACTAGAAACAAGATATGAAAGTTAAACGTATTCCGAAAGTTCATTTAATCATACATCATGTTTATGCATCATGTATTATACTCATATTTCTCTTTTCTTGTATTATTTTGAGTATATTGCTTATTATCTTTGTTATATTTGTATATTACTGAGCATTTGACTCACTATTTACTATTTTCTTGCCTTCATGTGAGCATGAGTTTATATTCGATGAGGCGTAGTAGGGATAAGCAAGTTGGCTAGGCGTCAGACTTGGAGGATTATTTTGTTGATGTAGATTGTGGTGGTTTTATACTTTTATTTTGAAGTACTTTTGTATATTTTGAGATGGACATGTATTAATGTATCTGGTATATTGATGATCAGCAGATAGTTTAGTTTTCGCTATATATTGATGGATATATATACTTCCATAGGTTATTATGGTTTGATATTTAGGTACCTAGTGGCATTTTATCTGAGCCAATATTATAACTAGAGTTATAACGTTGGTGCCACGAATATGTTGTGGCTTTTTGGATCCTGTATGTGTATTTGTTGTTAAGATATATATGTTGTACAGAGATATTGTACAGGTTTGTATTAGTCTGACGGTCGTTTTACAATCAGAACCTTGCCAATTTTCGGTCAAGATTTTTAGGGTCGTTACAGTTCTCACATCTTTTTATAAATTCTATAGTATCCTTCTTCATGGTCAGCCAGAAATAGTCTTACCTCATAACCTTGAACGCTAAATGTTTTTCACCTATATGCGCCCTACAGATGTTAAAATGTACTTTGCTATAATCGATTTCAGAGGGTGTCAAGCATTGCATATATGGGATTGAATAGCCTCTGCCGTACGGCCTCCCATCTACAAGAGTGTACCATCTGATTTTCTTTTTGATATATTTAGTTTCAGCTGGATCTTCTGGTAGTGAGTTATCATTGAGGTATCTTTGATATGGTGCAGTCTAAGTTGTTTCGTCTAATACTGGAAGCATCTCATCCGACTCGTCTATGCTTGAGCCCGTAAGTACTTCCCTCATCTCTCTAGCATATTTTTAAGGTTTCCAAATATAGATATTTTGGTTAGTTGGTCAGCCTTCCAGTTATCCTCTTCCAGAATGTGAAAAATCTCTTCTTTATTGAAAATAAATAGGAGATTTCTTACCTTGTTAAGGTACTTCACAAAACTCGGATCCAACACTTTGAAATTTATGAGCATTTGGTTCAATACTAATTCTAAGTCATTGCGAATGGTCAAGTTCTGGAACAAACATTCTCTTGCCAACCTAAGCTTAGTCAGTAAAGTCTTATACTCGGCTATATTGTTGGTAGCTTGAAATCCAAACGACATCTGCTATTTGATCACAAATTCATCTAGCGTTATCAAGACTATTTTGGCTCCGCTAGTCTATTGAGAAGACGATCTGTTGACATATAGAGTCCATATGGGGGTCTTTTCAGTGGTTGGTCTATGTTCATATCCTTTTGAATTTTCAGGAATCATGGTTGTCATTTCAACGATAAAATTTACAAGAGTTTGCCTCCTTATGGACAGTCATTCTCTAAATTCTATGTCAAACTTGCATAATTTAACACCCATCTTATTATGTTTGAATACGTCTAATATTTATAAGATCCTTTTTAATAGTTGATTAGTTAATATGACGATCTTATGGGACTAGAAGTATGCTTGGAGTTTCCTTGCTACATAAATCAGGGCTAATGCAACTCTCTTGGCACAAGAATTTCGAGTCTCTATATTCGTTAGAATTTTGTTGACATAACTGAACTCAATGTAGCATCTGAGATGGCCAAGGTAAAGCTCTTCCCCCTCCTTAGGATAAGTTAAAAGATGCGGGTTTGCTAGCTATTTTTTCAACTCATAGAATCCCCGTTGACATTTCTCTATCCACCAAAATCTGTTATTCTTAGCTCCTCTCAAAGTTTTGAAAAAGGGCAAATACTTCTCAACAAATTTTGCTAAGAACTTGGAGTGGATAGTGAGCCTTCTAATTAATCTCTAGATCTCTTTTAAAGATCGAGGTGGCTCTATGTTCATAATAGTTTTAATCTTATCTGGGTTAGCCTCAATTTCTCGTTGTGAGACAATGAAGTTGAGAAACTTTTTGGACGTCACTCCAAACACGCATTTTGTAGAATTTAGCTTCATTTAATGCATTTAGAGTACCTTGAAGGCTTTGACTAAGTCTCAAATATGGTCATTGGCTAATACGATTTTGACAAATATGTCATCCATATATACCTCTATATTGTTTCTGATTTGTGCTTCGAATATTTTATCGACTAGCTTTTAATAAGTTGCCACAACATTCTTTAGACTGAGAATTATCACCTTATAAGAATAAGTTCCTTAATCGGTCATGAATGATGTCATCTCTAATATTTGGAGTTCATTTGTACCTAGTTGTAGTCTGAATAGACAACCATGAAGCTCAATAATTAATGTCCAGATGTTGGTTCTATCAATTATTCGATCCTTGGAAATGAAAAACTATCCTTTAGACATGTCTTATTCACATTTGTGAAGTCGACACACATCCTCCATTTCGTGTTACTTTTCGTAATAAAGACGATATTTGATAGCCAGTCTGGATAATTAATTTTCCTGATGAATCCCAAGTCGAATAATTTTTTAACCTCCTCCCTAATGGTGACTAGATTTTACATGGAGCAATTTCTTCATTTTTGTTGGATTGATTTATGCTTAGGGATTAAACTTTACTTATGAACCATCACTTTGGTAGGTATCCCGGGCATGTTTGTTAGTATCCATGCGAACACATCCAAGTTTTTGTACAGGAACTTTATCAGTTACTCTTGCAAATGATCGGGTAAAGTACTCCAAATCTGGACATATTTATCCTATTTGGTTGGACCTAGAGGGACTTGCAGGAAAGACTCAATTGGTTGACCCCATTGGAGAGTAGTCTTATTATGAGGGTCAAATTCTTTCATCAGTTGAGGCAAAACCGACTAACCTATTTGGATTAGGTAGCAAGTCTTGTAGGTGACTTGATTGCTTCACAGTTCTAGTACTTCAAACGAGTTCATGAACTTTCTTTTTTAAGTGTGGAGTAGAGGCTATTGCCCAAAAAACCACAAAGCAGGGTTGGCCTAAAATAGCATTATAGACCAAGGGTAAATCTATTACTAGGAATATTAACTTCTAGGAAGCTATTTTAGAATATGTTTCCAATGTGATTTCTAATTGGATGATTCTCTACACTTATACAAGTTCATTGTCTAACCCACATAAGAGGTAATCGGCCGGTTGCATTTGGTTCTTTTTAGACCCTATATAAAAGAACACATCAAGATAAAGAGCATTTTGAGAACTTTTTATCAACAAAAACTTATTTCAATTGGTAGTCAATAACTCTATCCAAAACGAGTGTGAATACAATAAGAAAGTTTGAGTGGGGAGTGATTATATGTGTTATATCATTGTTATTGAAACTAATGAAATCATTTCCTAACCTGACCTTTATCTCTTGTTAGAGGAAGTCTTCTTGGGATGATTTGGAGTGCTGTTCCTGGCTGACTTTATGGTATTCATATTCATAACTTCAACAGCCACTTAATTTTAGGGTTGCTTGGGCAGCTCTACTTTGCCATTATTGGGGTCATCAGGAGCAATTCTTGGATTCTTCAGATATTTATTGAGGTACCATTTTTGAATAATGGTCTCAATCTCCTTCTACAAAGTCTAATAGTCTTCGATGCTATGGCTCGAAAATTGATAGTAGAAACAATACTTCGACTGGTCCCCTCTCTCTGAGTTTTTTATTGGCTTGGGCTATTTCAAAATTTTTTTATTTTGGATCTGTATCAAGATATTGGTTTAGGTATCATTTAGCGGGGTGAGGTTTAACAGTTTGCATTCCCTCCTTACCCTTGGCTCGATCCTTTACTATTTTTTGGAATCACGAGCAAATGAGTTGTCATTGTTTCTCTTTTTTCCATCGGTTTACCCCAGATAATTAGCATAGTCTATGTACTTTAGCTGTTTTGCTTCATTGGCCTCATCGGCCGTAGTATATGTGGAAGTAATAGTTTCAACCTTAGGGAACTTCCTAGGTTTATATTAGACAAGATATTTAAAGAACTCTTCTGACAGTATGGTGGTCATGAATGAATTTAGCTTCATCTTATTTGTTAGTTTAGATACACCCCAGGCCTCAACAATAAACTAGACTAGGAAACGTTTTAAACTTTCATTTAGACCTTGTTGTACCTTGACAACTTGCCATGGTTGTTTCTCCTTTGGTTGGAAGCTAACTGAGCTAAGAGTTAATTAGCCAACTCTTGAAAGGATCAAATTGAATTTGTTGCCAGCCAGAAGAACTAAATTCAAGCATTTTCTTTAAGAGTGAAAGGGAAGTATGGGCATAGCGTAGGGTCCACCAGACCTTGGAACTTCAATAGCATTTGAAAATGATTTAAATAATCCATTGGGTTAGTACTCCATCGTAGGGTTCCAAGATCGACATCTTGAATTTAAGAAGGAGTCGATGAATAAATGATTTCCTAGGTGGACGACATTCTTCTTAACTTGATTGACTGCCCGACAGTGCTTCTATAGAATAGTTACTACTTGATCTTTTTAATTCTTTCTTCAACCTCACTAGTGGACACGATTCTCTTTGTGCTAAGGAACAAACTCAACTCCGAGTGGTTGACTGACATGCGAGGCTCCTGTTTGTTTGGGATATTCTTTGGAAGGCTGCTGCATTATGATTTATCTCATGCTGATGGTTGCCCTGTATCCCGAGTGTATCACGGATGTTGTTGCTTGAGGCTTTCCTCTTTGGCCTCGAAGTTAATTTGACATTTGAACAAAGATGGATTTTTTCGGAGGGAGGCTCCTTGCCCCTTTGGGATCTGTGACTACTGTGGCTCCCCTTCGGATGCAGGCTTGCTTTGCTTGTTCTTCCTCTTGGAGGTCGATGCTTTAGCACTAGGGGCAGATATGCCAAATGCATGCCCTTCATACTTGTCCCATAGGGACTTAAATATTCTCGACATATTGTCAACCTGCATTACCAAGGACTCAATGTTTATATTTGTCAACCGAACATCCTCGTGGCTATATTTGGTGGAGTCATGGCCGCAAGGCATGATGTCTTTGGGTGGGATGCTTGTTTAACTGCGAGCCCTAGCGTTCACTATATTTGCTTCTTTCGAAGAGGTGAGTAAGGCTCTTCTTCAGAGATTTAGGTTTGTGGTAAAAACAGACGGCTTAATCACATTCCCACACTCGACGTCAATAATGCATACCTCGAAAGCGAATTATTGTACAAATTAAAGAGTCAGGCAAAACCTTTAATCAATCCAAGAGGCTTTGGATTTAGTTTTCGTAGTTAAAAATCTTAATCTTACATACTACAATAATTTAACGAAAGGTTCAAAATATGCGGGACTTACTCCAGGGTATATCATTAAATGTTCAAGTTAAAAATTTTTTATCAATAAAATAAAAAGATATAAAAATAAAGAAATAGAAAAGGGGACAAATGTTGAGTCTTTGTGAGTATAAAGAATTGGGATTGCTTGGAATGTCCACACTATAAGCACTTGTATGTCTCAAAATTGCTTGTCCTCTTTCTTAATTGGGGATCTGTATTTATTGTTAGCGCTCCTGTTAAACTGTCGTTTATAATGAAATACGTTATATTATATTAAATGTCAATCGTTACTATTATTGCGTAACTGCTACTTGAGTTGGTTTAATAACCATACTATTATTAATGGTTGACATTTATTCAACTATTATCAAATCAGGTTATTCAAGTGTGAATTATTATCATTTAATTGAATGTGATCGTTTGTCAAAATTAAACGTTTTGTTTATTACTCTATCTGATCATTACTTATATCGGTCTTACATATTTTTTGCCACTTAGTCGTTTGGACAATCTGCTTAATTGAATCTTGTTTTCAAATTGGGTTGGACTGACTGTGCTTGGGCTATACCTGGCACAAACAATGTTATATACTAAAACGAGAGAAAGAATAGGTACTTTTTTATTTTAAATTTTTGCATAAGTAATAAGAAAATAACTGATTTCTATTTTTTTTTAAAAAAAAAATTGACCAATATTCCCAACCGTAAGCTACCCACCCACCGCGCCTCCCTCTCTCTCTTTCTGGGAGGACCCACGTGGTGAATGCTGACCGCTGAACCAAAATGACGAGCACAAGACTCCACGCTCGCTAACTGCCATACGAAGCGAATATCAATCGTTTTCTCTCTCTCCTCACCAAACACCGACGAAGATTTGCGAACTGCTCCCTCACGTTTCGGGTACCTTCTCTTCATTGTACACCCAACCAAATAGACACCGCAAAAACTTAATAATCTCGAAACGCAAACTTCTTGGAGCGAAAGTACTTCCCGTGATTCTAGGGCTTCCAGCTCACATTGTCAGGAACCCAAGAAATTTCTCGATTTCAGGTATGTTTGACTTCATTCTCTTCGATATATTATATTAACGATGAAAGCATCTATTTTGGGCAGTTCTCCTGTTTTGACGCTGTCTGTTTTCCTCTTTGGTTCTTTCCTCTCGCAACATAAATTAGGGTCTAATTTGTTAATTCATTTTAATCAATTGGAGGCTTTCACATTTTGTTGCTTCCTTGCTTGGGCGATTGCCCTTTACTCCAGATTCTGTTTGATTGTGTATCCACTGCTTTTGTTCTTTTTTTGTTCTTGTTTTTTGTCTTTTTTTTTTTTTTTTGGGTCCTTGGATATCATAAGACTTCCAGTTGGATTCTTCTATTTTGAGAGAATTTTGTTCTTCTACTGCTTTCGATTGTCTTTTCCTCCTATGCATTACATAAAAAATGATAATAATAAAGACTCCCGGTCGACATTCACAAGCAAAAGAGATTCTTATGTGGTAAGGGGCTACCGTTTTGGGCGAGAGTTTTTCCCTGGATTCTCTTTCAGTGTTTAGTGTGCTTTCATTTGTTGCTGAATAATTTGACACTCGGCGAAATAAGTAACATGACTTCGGTAAAAGATGGTAGAAATCGGGGTTGGTTGTAGTACTGCATCAACGGACAATGCCACTGCCATCTGCACACACCGTCCCAATGTTCCCGTGAATTCAATGTACTATTATCCTGCATTTGAATAAACGGTTAGTTCTTTTAGTGTGAGCTGCTGGAATTAAATTGTGGTGCGATAACATGTTTGTTAAATGTCAAATATAATAAGGTAATGTAATATTTTATNATAATATTAAGTTTTCATAATCTTAACATTAAGGAATTAGAATATTCTGTAAATATTGTCTGTATCTTTATATTTGTTGATTTTCCTATTTAGTTTGTATTATCTACTCTATATACAGTCATTCATTGTAATTAAAGATATAAGGAAATACACAACCTTTTCATATTCTATTGCTTGTGTGTTTCTCTAGCATAAAAGATGGTTTCCTTTCTTTTTGCATTACATTTCAGTTCTTTGCATTGAGAATAACTTACAAGTAATTGGGTCGAAAATGAAGTGAAAAGGATGTTAATAAAAATAGATGAAAATGCATTTTCTTCTTTTGCATATGGGAAGCACATTTGGCACTTGATCCTTATATATATTTGTGTTTGATAGGGGTTTGAATCTTGCGTCTTTTCTATTTGCTAATCATTAGAATAGTAACCAACAAAAGTAGAGTAAGTAATATTAGGTTTACTAGTGTCTCTTTTTGGTTATGTTTCCATCAATCATTCATTTAGGGTAAAGAAGGTAATCCATAACCTGAAGCTATAATTCCTTCCATTTCCACCATTTTGTTACATGTGCTAGGAACTAGATTTGAATCTATGACACGAGAATTTTCATTCCTCTGCTCATCCAACTGAGCTATCTTGACCATTACCTATGCATCATCTACTCAGTTTAGTAAAAAATTGGGGTCTATGCTAATTAAAAGGATAAAAAAGTCTGATAGTTTTACATAGACTCTAGAATTTCTTGGATCTTCAAAAGAAAACTTTGTAAGTTTTAGAATCTCCTCGCTTCTTCTACTCCGTCCTAAAAAATAGCTAAGACCAATACAGTCATGTTTTCATGTTCCAATTATGCTTGATAAATGGAATGAGGGAAGCTCCCATCAGTATGTAAACTAGGGGTTAGGGTTTTGGCAATTGGGTATATAGACTTAAAGAAGTTGGAAAGCTGTTGATAAGGTCATGATAACAGAGTTGAGGAGAACTGCGCAATGACATACAAATAAATCTCTTGTTTAGTTATTTCTTATGCAAATTCCCTTGGATATTCCAGAATGGTGTTTCTTTTGGGTTTCACTGTTAAAATATGTTAGTTGACTACCTACATTTCTCCTAATAGGGGGCTGAGAATTCTGAGTAGTTTATTTCTTAATAACAGCTCACATATATGACCTTATGCGTATAAAGCATGGTGCTGTTCCAATGTGAAAGATGTCACTCTTTGACTTTTTTTTTTTTCACATCATTGTGTGCTTGAATACTTGGTTTATTCAAATATAATGTTGGATTTTTCAACCGAAAGACCACACAACTATTTCGAGTTTGTTATTTGTCTATTGCTTTTTCCTGTTTCTTTTTTTTTTTTCGGTTTTTCTATGTCACATCATAACAGAAATTAGAGTAGGCATGACATAGATGACATCATAAAATTATGCTGTGACATTGAAAAATTACAGAAAAGGTGGTTTTCCGGAAAAAGCCGAAAAATCTTCTTTTTTCCTTCTTTTGTGTCAAATGTAACGTGAGCAATATTGATCAATCTCTCTTGCAATTGTGGCATCATTCAAGTGCTAATGGGCTGAAACCTAATGGTTTTCAACATTTGTGTCAGTTTTCTACTTGGCATCTACTTCTAGAATGTCGAGTTTGCAGGAGCCGCTTCACCTTGACAATCTTCCTTGCACAAGCAGTATTGATAGAATTCGAAGGTTCTCGTCTAGTTCCTGCAGTCCAAGTGGAAATGATTTGGGATGGGGAAACTGCTGGATCGAAGGGAGGACTTGCTATACATCTAACAGTTGCAGGTAAGTGTTTCAAGAGTGAATGCATTTTCACTTCTTTCCATTAGTAGGGATATTCATGTTCTCAATAGTGAAATCATGGAGGTCCTTTCTGTGTTCCATCGGAGTCTTTACTCCTTTCTCTATTTAGGGAAGAAGTAAAATCTTCGATTTATTCATTATAATTTATCTTTTTCTGTTGTGTGCCTTTATCTCCCGCTTTTTCCCGTTTAAGGTTTTCTCCTTTTGTGGTCCATGGTTCCTTTCTTTGCATCAATTAGCTTACTCTATTGTCAGGGAGGCTGTGTATTAAGCTGCAAGCCAGGTGGAATATTGTGCACGTACCCTTTACATATGACATTTATATGTCAATGATGAAAGGATAAGAAAAGCGACGCAGTGAAAAGTGGAGAAGGAAAAGAGGCCACTAGATTGGAATTTGGCTGTCTTTTACTCTTCCTTTGGGGTCAATATATCTGTAACAGGACTAAAAAATGGATATCAAATCTGCAGCATGTTTGAAGGATAATATGTTCAATTTCCAATAATTTCTGCAGATTATGTACATTTTCAGAATCAAATATCTCCATTTTTTTTTTGTCACTGAAATACTGAATGTATTGCTATTTTGACTACTATGTTATCCAATTTATTTCTTTTTGTGTTCTTGAGGAATTCATTTTTATTTGCAGTGAAGAGGATTGTGATGACTATACAGGGGATGCATTACCATGGAGAAGGAATACAAAAGAAATGTCCAAAGGTGACTCCTTTCATCAAAGGAGCTGGAGCCCTGGCAAGAATCATGCGATGTATAGAAGTTGTTGTGATTCAAGGTGCTTGTCAGATCAGCAGTGTGCTACCCAAAATCATGACAAATGCATCATTGTCAAAAGAAGTAAGGTAATTTCATTGTCAAATAAGTGTAGTTCTTCTGTTTGTAGAATCACTGTTTTGATGTTCTTGTGTATCAACTTCGTCATGGCATTTTTTAGCTCATTATCATGCACACTGATGGGCTGTCCATGCACTCAATATTTGTAGTTATAAGTTTTTTCTAACTGTCCATGTCCTGTTCATAAACTATTCTTTCGTTTGTTTTATCTTGTTTGGCAGTTTCTATCTGGCATTCCGAAGTTTGTGAAGGTAGTGGAAGTTGGTCCAAGAGATGGGCTACAAAATGAGAAGAATACTGTACCTACAAGTGTAAAGGTTGAATTGGTCCATAGACTAGTTTCTGCTGGATTGTCTGTTGTTGAGGCAACTAGTTTTGTTTCACCAAAATGGGTGCCTCAGGTAACTCTTTCTCTCTCTACTGAAACCTCCTTTTCCCTTTTCATATCTCTTTACTCCTGGTGGAGATCTGCTCCTGTTTTACTTTCTTATGGATATTTAGATATGAAGTTGCAAATAGAGTCCTCTTTTGCGTTTTGTCTGTTTTTCACTTTTGTTCTTTTTATACTTGTTGGGTTCTGGGGCAGGGGGAGAAAATTTTTTAATGTGCCCTGCACTGAGCGTCAGAGCCTGATGTGCCTCTTCTGTCACTCTCCCTGTTTGGCCTCTGCAAATTCTGCAGAGCAATCTTTGAACCAAAATTTCTTAGGGATAAGAATCTGTCATTATGCATCAACTATTCCTCAAATTTCATACTCGTGTTCTCCTGATTGTTACAACCAACTAAAATCATAATTTTTAATCCAACTTTTAATTATTTCTACAGCTATCTGATGCAAAAGATGTGATGGAAGGAGTTCGACATGTGGAGGGTGCTCGATTGCCTGTCTTGACACCAAATATGAGAGTAAGTAGTACTTCTAGCAGAACATCAGATAAGAAATGTTTAGCAGGAATTTATCAATTTATCTTTTGTCTTGTGAGCTGCTAGGGGTTTGAGGCAGCCATTGCAGCTGGTGCTAAGGAAGTGGCTATTTTCGCATCAGCTTCAGAATCCTTCTCAAGGTCCAACATAAACTGCAGCATTGAGGAGAGTCTCAATCGTTATCGTGCTGTTACCCATGCGGCTAAAATGCTGTCTATTCCTGTTCGTGGGTATGTTCTCTTTCTTTTAATGTTGAGTTATACCTTCTGGAGAAAAGCTTATTATGGTCTTTTTGCTTTTGGTTTGGGACAATAGAAAATTACCTGCATAAATTTGCTTTGTGAATGCGATAGGAACTTAGATATATGCACACACTTTGAGTGAATCTGGAGGATTCATGTTGAGTTGTAGGATTTATCATATGGTGGCATACAAATGTCTGGAAAAAGTGGGCATGTTGCCTGAGTTTGTTCCTTTTGTTATTATGTTGACATGTATCATATTAACCTTGCAACGTCCATTGACAGTCTGGATAATGTAATTCATTATCTTAATTGATGCTCAAATAAAAATATTTTGATAGGTATGTATCGTGTGTTGTTGGATGTCCAGAAGAAGGGTCAGTTCATCCCTCTAAAGTGGCATATGTAGCAAAAGAACTTTACGAAATGGGTTGCTTTGAAATCTCCCTTGGTGACACTATTGGAGTTGGTACACCCGGTAATTCTCTTAACTGCTGTCTTTCACTCTCCCCTTACTCACCAACCTTCCCTGAAGTTCGATTATGGTAAATCCGTGGCTTGTGTTATTATAGCATGTCATATACATGAAGGACTTACAAGGTGTCTAAACCTCTCTCCTGTTATTATATTTCCCTTTCCAATGGTCTGCTTCTATTAACTTATTTCTTAGGACATCATTTTTTGTGGAGTGGGCAAGCTTTCCATGCTTGCATTTGTGGAAACTTGTCTATGAGATATGGACAATGCATAGAAGCTCATAATAAAATCGTGTAAATGCAGGAATTTTATCGAGTTGAATTTTGGGTGAAAGAATATGATCTACAGAATTGTGCTAAAGTGCTAGAGAAGGCATAATGATCATGTTTTCCTTTGTACAAACCTCATACATTATTTTTTTTGTGTTGATTCATGCAGGTACCATTATTCCCATGCTTGGGGCTGTAATGGCTGTTGTTCCCGTTGACAAGCTTGCAGTGCATTTCCATGACACATACGGCCAATCTCTTCCAAATATTCTAGTTTCCCTCCAAGTGAGTTGCATTATCTTGAACAGTGAAAGCTCTTGCGCTGAAGCTTTATGCACTGAATGTGCAATTTGTTATATAATACAGACCTGAAGCTGACTAAGGCTACTCATATTTCCATAGAAAGATATGACAGAATGCAAGTATTTGATATTTGCTACTCAGCTTATTATTTTCACTGTGGCAATCACTGTCATCGATCTTTGTAAGTCTGCCCTGTTTGGTTTGAAGAAACTTAGCTCATGAACTGTGGCCTCCTACCCGTCCCCACCTTACCAAGAAGCGAACATCAAATGGAAGCGTAACTTCTGAGGTAGTAGGAAAAGCTGCATGTTTGATGGTGGAAGGTGGAAGAAATATTCAAAGGGAAGCTTACAACTTCCCTTTGGCCGCGCAGATTTCCTCACTGAGTGATGTGGGAAGTGGAATCCTGCTAGGATGCTCCCGTCTTTTATCCTCCTCATATACCGGTAATTAGGACAGCCAAAATTATGACTACAGATTAAAACGTGTTGGATCCATCTTCTAATGTTAGATTCTTAAAAATTCTCATCATTGGAAATATGATAAGACTTTAGCGGGGCCTATTTATGTAAAATCCCTCTGGGAAGTAAATATGAGAACCAAACATTGAGATTTTCTGTTACTTCAGAAGTACTTCCTGTGAGGTAAGTTCCTAAGCAATACAATTTTCCTTAGGGAGTAGGAACTCTTGAATCAAACCAGCAGCATTCCTGCATTTTAGCTGGAATGAGCAAGATGTGATTGAATTCTCTTTCCTTTTTCTTTCTCCACCAGATGGGGATAAGCACAGTGGATTCATCAATTGCGGGCCTGGGAGGATGCCCTTACGCCAAGGGAGCCTCGGGGAACGTTGCCACAGAGGATGTCGTGTACATGCTCAATGGGCTCGGCATCAAAACAAATGTCAATCTCGGGAAGCTCTTGCCCACTGGGGAGTTCATCTGCAAGCATTTGGGCCGCTCTTCTAGTTCAAAAACGGCCATTGCCTTGAGCCGAGCAGCAGCTGATGCCTCTAGGATATGGGGAAATCTTTGAGGTATAACCTCTAATTGATCGATGGAAAACTCGAAGCTGTCCGTAGTTCAACATCCCACGCATTTAGGTCCGTCGTTTGTGTGGGGGTGTGTAGATTATGATGATCAATTAGAGGAATAATGAGGAAACTGAGAGCTAATGCTATTATTCCTCCTTCGGTGATCTGCTAAAGCATAGCAGTAACCCTTACTGCAGGTATATTGTTACCAAGAAATCATCTCTTAATTCAGGCAGGGTGTCCCAACATCCCCTATTAATGCTGACAATTTAATAAGTTATTATCTTAAAGATAACTAAATAGCATCTTCTTAATATTACTCATAGCTGTATGTAATATTTTGTTGCTACTAGTATCTTGATTCACCGTATAGATGAGATGTGGCGTAATTGAGAGTACTTAAAAAGAGTTACTTAATGCTGTCTTCTTAATGTTACTCATAATTATATATAATTTTTCATTGCTATTGTTATCTTCGTTCACTCACAGAAGAATGATATGCACAGCACCTATAACTAATACATTGGTGGGTTGAAGTTCTATTTAACATAAATGGTTTTTTAATTGCACATAATTTGAATGTTTCTTATTGATTTTCTAATAAAGTCGGCTGAACTATATGAACTGTTCCGGATATTTTTAAATAATATCTACTTTATTATCATTTTAACCGATTAGAGCATACTTTAAAGAACTGAATGGAGAAATCACGTTGAGGTGACAACCTAAAAAATTATAATTAAATATCGTGTCGTATGGTTCTAATTAAAAATCTAAAAAAATGGGAGGAATTAAAAATCAATATCAGCTATTTCATTTTACGTTGGCCA
>JAODPA010118239.1:0-18491 GCA_025585075.1 Nepenthes mirabilis | reverse complement strand
AAGTATTATTTAATTTCATTAAAGTTTTAATTCAATCAATTTAAATTTTATAATTTGATTAGGAATTTTTCAACGAAGGGAACCCTTTTTGCTTGCTAAATCGGAGAGGGTATACTTATAAAAATAGAAATATTACTTACTTGATTTGTGACAATGAACAGTGATGATGGTTTCAAACAGTGATACGAAAAAACAGCAAAGTCAAAGCATTTTTTTTCTGGTAAGTAGACATCAAAATATTTCATGGCAGCAATAATTATCTCTTTTAGAAAATGGCAACGGCCGTGGCAACGACCATACTAACAGTGCATACTCCCTTTTCTCTCTCTCATTCTCAACTACTTGTGGGACTGATTGCTAGCACAGAGGTAAGTTTTTACAGATTTATGAACCGAAAGATTAAATAAAATTTTAAAAATCGAAAATCAAATGAAGCAAAACAGAAATAAAAAATCTGAAATATAATATCTCATTTATACTATTTTGCCCCTCACTGCTGTTGCTCCTCGACTTGGCCGCTCCGGCACTACTCAACAAAATGAAGGAGAATAGGAAGGGAGAGAAAGAGAGAGTTGCTAATGAGAGGAACAGAGGAAGGGGCGAAATAAACCCTTTTCAGGGTTTATTACGTTTGGCTGCTCCGTAGTCATATTAGATGATATTTTTATCCAACGGCTGTGAAGTAGCCAGCTGTTTTTTTCCTTTTTTTTCATAATTTTTGTTTTTTTAATGTAATGAAAACGGAGCCCACTCTCTCTTCCCTACGAGTAGCCAGCTATTGTCCCCCAAGAACGTCTTGTACCCAGCCCTACGAGCATCGCTCCAGAAGCCCAAATCCCCCGCTACTACATGCCGTCACTCTCTCTTCTCTGAAAGGCAGCACTCCCTCCAACTTTTGTCTAGCCCAAAGCCCGAAAGCAACGGTGCATCCCTCTCTGCCTGATCCTCGATTTCAGGTATTTTCCATAATTTTTGATTTTATAGATTTGCAATATGTTGTATTTTCTTCACCAAACTGCTAATAGACTCTCTCCTGTATTATACAATAAAGTGATGGCTGTATCATTCTGAATATTTTAGATTTTTTTATAAAAATTAATGGATTATATTTAAAAAGGAATAAGAGAAAAATATATAAACTGGGTTCATGGGCCCAAGTTTAAGTACTAGCGGGATAATAATAGAATGAAAAAAAAATTAAACAAACAATAAATGAAAATATAAGGAGGCCGTAGGGTTAGGCGAGGAAGGGGCACGAATCGAAGGTTACTCTGCAGTTGCCGCCGTCGCCGGAAGTTGAAGAGGGAATTTGAGGCAAGTAAAATTTCTTCATCACAAAAAATTAATTCTTCCTTTATTCTCGTTGATGCCAATACTCTGATTTCATGCCCTGATTTAGTGGGAAACTGTTGAAAATCGAGGGTTAAAAATTTGGGAAACCCGAATGCAGAGCTTCGGCTCGGTGAGGAAACGACCGGCCCTTTAGAGTTAATGATAAATTGGGGCTTAGTAAATTATCTAATGGAGTCATGAAGTATCGATTTTGCATGTTGTACCCCCGATTTTGGGGATTTTGGCGCCGTCGTGGAAACAGAGCATCGTGCTCTGTTTCCCGTTTTCCAGCCGGGTCCAATGACCGGAGGTAGTGAGAGGGCTTTAACCCATTATTTTGCAAGTAAATCTTTCCCTTTTCGTCCTTAGATGTTGAGTATTGCTTTCGTGTGGAAATTTTGTTCCTATCGTTCCCGATTTTGTGGTAAAATGAAGAATTGGGGAAAACAGGGCCTCGGTTGGGTCTGCTGCTGCTGGGTGTGCGTGGGTGCGTATGTGTAGCCGTGTGTGGGAATCGTGGCGTGTGCGCGTATGTGTAGCCGTGTGTGTGGGAATTGTGGCATGTGTGTGGCCGTGTGTGCACCGTCGTGTGAGTGTGTGGCCGAGTGTGTGTACCGCTGGGTGTCGTGCGTGGCTTGTGTGTGTAGTGCCCGTGTAGGTGGCGTGCAGTGCTGTGGTAGTGAGAGACGGAGCTGCGTTGTGAGCTGGAGGCGTGAAGGGGCGCTGCTGCCATCACTGAGCTGGAAGCCGGCAGTGAAGTATCAATACGGGTATATATATGTATATAATTTTATATGTAATGGTATGGCTGTATATATATATAATTTTATATATAATTATGTATGTATATGTTTAGGAAGTATATATAATTATATACAGGTGTATAGGACGTATCTATAATTAAATAGGTATGGCAATGTGTATATATGAACTAGTATACGCGCATGGGTTAGATAAAATATTATGGCATTCAGTCAAATATTCGAACTTTTTCTGTACTTTTCCTCATTTCTGTGATAAATAACCCTTTGCGTTTGATTTGATCGTGTGTACATTTTATTGGTACTCTATGAATAAGTAAAGGAGAGTGTATGAAGACTCTACGATATCCGGGTATATGGGAGTCTGTGGGACCGTAGAGTAGTCTATACTTTTTCAATATTTATTCCATTCTGCGGATCAAGGTTGTTGATATTGAGTAGGGATACTTATAACCTAGTGATCATTGTAGATGATGATATCCGCGATATTATTAGCGAGGGGTATCAGAGGTGGTATGAGAATGTTACGGGCACAGCCTTCGGGAGTACTGTAGGGGTAGTGAGAATACCACGGATATTGGATAACCTCGTGGCATTTACCTAACCGTTGGGGACGTAAATACGCGGCCTTTGGTTTACTATGGAAGGATAAGGTCCATGAAGATTTTTTGTCATTTCGTTCAGTGGTGACTTTGTATTGAGCTGATAATCGGATTCACTAGAATCCATGTTTCTTTCTTGATATCTAGTTGTTCATATGGCTTTTGGGTCATGAAAACATGCTATTGAGTACTAGACAATGGTTGATATATCACCTGCTATTATTAATTTTATACATTTATTTTTATCATTTGTGATGCATACTTGTACTCATCTATTATTGATTATGTTTACTTGTTGGGAATTCAGCTCACTCTTGTATTTTATTGGCTTCAGAGTAGACAGGTTAACATTAGGATAAAAGAGATCGCGTGTTATCGTGTAGGCACTAGACAGAGGTGATCTTGGAGATTGAGGCTTCCATTATAGAAACCTGAGATTTTTGTTGGCTCATTTACTATTCGACATTTATTAGATTTTCATTATGAGGATTGACATTTTGGACATCGATGTTATTTTATTGAAGTTATTTATTATTAGTATTATGAATGTTTATTTAATGATGCATTTATGATGATCACTGATGGTGTCTTAGATGATAGTGATGCGATGATGTTGAGTTCATTTAAATTATTTGGTGTTATTTTCTATGATATGTAATTGATCATTTTGGATGATTCGAGACTTTCACTTGGACGGTCTCGGTCAGGTTGGGGGATTTAGGCTTGGAGTGTTACAATAACTGTTACAAAATTTATTTCTTTTTCGCAATACTATGATTTGTTAAAAATCAATTAGGGCGAAAAGTTGGGAGAGACCAGAGAGAGAAGAGTAGGGGCGTGCGCCAGAGAGGGATAGAAACAAAAGTATATTCCACTTACTTTTCCCATAACCGAATGGCCATATCTATAAAATCATAACAGTATTCTGTTATGCAAATAAAAAGTAAAAGATAAAGTGTAAAATAGAAGCTAAAATTACTCAGTATAAAAAATAAGCTCAGCAATGTGCTTAAATGTTATCCTGAAATTTTAGTAATTGTTGGGCCGGCTGGGCACTCTTCCTTGAAATAAGGAGATGGGTTGGTGTCACGGTAGGCCTGTAACATTGGTTCTGTGACATTTATTGCTAATATATATTTGCAAGCTGTATTTGGATTTGCTAATGTCTTTTCATCTGGAATAATAGTTTTCCTTTTGTGGTATTGTTGTTCTGTATTAGGATTCATGGGTAACAAGAAAAGAGGATCAATCTATGTGGAGGAAGAAGTAACAGTTGAAGATCCCCACTTAGATGGGAATGACAGAAGAATGGCTCTCGAGAAAAAAATGAAGAAAGACATTAAAAGTGATTCTGAAATCGAAGGTACCAGTCGTGCCCCATCTACTCCACTCCTTAATTCCGTTAAGTCAATGGAGAGAAAAAAGATTAAGAAAGGATTAGAAAAAGAAAGGCATCGTATTGCTTTAGAAAAAGAAACAAGACAAAAACAAGAGGCTTTTGAGGGAAAAAGGAATGAAAACTGGGTGTCAGTTGCGTCATCTTTGCCAAGCAGTGGTCTGCCTGAGTTCCACATTAGTGTTTTCAACGAATTGGCATCAGCTAATGCTTCTGTTAGACAAGCCGCTGCTGAGACACTGGTGATGGAGTTGCGGGAAGTGCAGAAGGCATATGAGAACGTAGGAAATAAGGAAGTCGTTGATGGTGGGCTGCAGTTGGAAGCTGAGAAGGATGA
This sequence comes from Nepenthes mirabilis, assembly GCA_025585075.1. NCBI lineage: Eukaryota > Viridiplantae > Streptophyta > Magnoliopsida > Caryophyllales > Nepenthaceae > Nepenthes > Nepenthes mirabilis. The sequence continues at coordinate 14,063 of JAODPA010118239.1, read as the reverse complement.
TGGTCTGGATAATTGTGCACCTTCAGTGAGATATGCTGTTCGCAGGCTTATTCGGGGTGTTTCTTCATCAAGAGTGGTGAGTGATTTGACCTTTAGAGAATTCATTCCATCTTTGTCTTTCTAATATGATATCTAACTATGTCTTATTCCATATTTTGTTTGTAAACAATATTAGCATGGATGGATGTAATTTTATCTAGGAAGCTTGTTGAGTGTATGAAACGATGTAAAATTCATATCACTAGTCCAAAATCAAGGGTGTTGATGGGATTCAGAGGAGTCTGAACAATGATACGCATCCTAATGGGTGAACTTGGATGAGTTCAAGAGGATCGTGCTTGGTTCAGAATTATCAAATGCCGTGTAACTATGACAAGAGGAGCTAATGTGGCGGGTGGTTTGAGTTGGAACCACCGCTGTAGTAGCCTTCAGTGCGTTCATCCTAAACACAGATACCGAACTTCATTCGAACCAACATTCTGTTGGGATATGTGTCATTCTCGTGTGGGCTCATATTCAATTTAAAAGATGAGTAGGGTGCACACGTAGCGATGTGGATTGAAGGTTGGAGTCGCCAGATGGCCAAAGTGACCACCTGGCCGAAGTGCTAAATGCAGGCCGGAGTGGTGTGATGCAAGGTCGGAGTGCCCAGAATGGCGGAGTGGCTTCTGAGGGTGAAGCTGGCATGGCTGAGACCGAGGGCGAAGCTGGTGTGGACGAGGCCAAGGGCGGAGCTAGCATGGTTGAGGCAGAGGGCGGACCCAGTAACAACCGAGGACACTAAAACGGCTGGGGACACTAATGCTGGCCAAGGACGCTGTGCAGCAGTGATTGAGGACTTGGTGAATGATGCTAGCTGAGGACGCTGTGAGAGCAGTGGCCGAGGCCGAAGTGTGCCTAGGGCTGAGTGGATGACTGCTGGCCGGAGTGGTGATGTCTAGGCCGGAGTGGATGACTCAAGGTCGAGGGCACTGATGCAGATGGCTGAGGACGGCCTACGTGGAAAGGTGGTCACCTGCACAGCTCAGAGCAGGTAGTAGTTGATTCTGCAGAATTGGTAACTGATTTTGTAAAGCAGGTCAACTACATAGTATAGGACAGGAAGGCGGCTCTGCAAAGTTGGTGGTGGTCTTGCAGAACACGCCATAAATCTACAGATCAGGAAGCAGAATTGTAGAAGCATGCGCCACCCCCGAGCAAACCCATCTGTGTATATATATGTGTGTGTATGTTGCCGGAAAGGGGGAGAGAGTTGAAAAAAAAAAAAACAGAAGGTACAAGGAGTGCATTTTTACTCTTGTTCCCTATTCACTCTCGAGATTTTGTGTAACCAGGGTTTCTGTAACAAAAAAATTTTCATAGTGAGATTTGTAGATTAAGTATCCCACGATTTTCTCCCTTTTATTCAGAAGAGAGTTTTCACGTAAAAATACTGCGTGTCTTGATTCTCTTGCTCTCTATTGTGTGCTTGATCGATTGTTGTTGTTCTTTCCTCTCGATTTCTCTGTCTTGCGGGAGCCATTTTTCCCAACACATTGACCACAGAAGACCTTTGGAAGCCAAGTCCACACCAAGTTAAATTAGCCAGAATAAAGACACTCAGAGCAAAGATGTCACCATCACATGGAATATCTGATGGGAAGCATGCACACTTTATCCTTGCTAGTCCCATTAAGGACACACCCCACCTATAACACACAAATCATCATTAAAGCACCACGGCAGCTGTTGACTAGACAATGCACAACCATTCAACATGGTCTCGCCTAAGTACGGAAAGGCCTATCAAACTCGGAAGAAGCACAAATGTTGATCATTACCTGTTGGACACTTGAGTAACTGCCCTAGTGCCTAGCATATCATGATCCTTTTGCTGGACGTGATGAGGACCCCAGGGGTTGCCTGTAGCATTCCTTAAATCACTGCATTTGCCAACGGATGAGTGTGGGAGAGAGGGATCTCAGATTAGCATATAAATATGAAGAAGGAGCCCTCAGTTACGGTTCTTTCTAAAAACCCGTCTCTCTAATTAGTTCCCATACAAGTTATTTCTCACCCTTAAATTTATAGGGTACATGCGCAATTCCCCACATTGGTGAAGATTCAAAGATAACTTTACTCCCTTTCCTTTTCAAGTCGATGCTTAGGAACTGCTTAAATTTGAGCAGATTACTGAAATTTTTACAATCTAAGTGTTTCATTTTAGGCCTAAAATTTAATTGATTTGTGTTGTGAGCAATCGAGTTAAACTAAATTATGGAAAAAAGAAAATGGATATTAAATAGAAATTCTCTGGTTTTATGGTGGTCGATATATTGGCCAATAATTTTTGATATGGCTACATATCATAATATCCAAATCAAGAAATTATGGCATCAGTATCTCCTGATACCAGTGCAAAATATCAGTTGGTATTTATTCCTTGGTTTCTGAGGTGATTTGGCAAAGCTGTTGGCTGATGGTGGATAGTTGTTGGCAATGGGCTGTTGAGATTTTTGAGGAAAAAATGTCAAAAGCAGCCGTTGGCAATAGTGTCATCATCTTTTGTTATATATGATGCCTTATATCATCTACAGGATCATAAATCTGGAACTAGGTTTCACTTAAAAAGTTTTGGTCTTACAGTTCATGAACACAAATGCACCCACAGTTCTAGAAAGAGATGGAAGCATGTCATATGCATTGGTTGATGCATGTTTCTTTCTATTAGTAGATATCCTGTCCTGGGAGTTCTCCTATTGATATGTTGCTATGCCATTAATTAGCTAGTGATGACCTATGATTAACAAATATGGCCTGGTATTGCAGTGTGCAAGGCAAGGATTTGCATTGGGTCTGACTGTTTTAGTTGGAGCAATTCCAACTATCAGAGTTGACTCGTTGCTAAAATTGATAGTTGATTCACTGGAGGTCAATTCTTCTATGAAAGGCCAGGTTGGTAGGGGGACGTGTTCTGAAGCAACTACTAATTTTTTCTGCTTTCTTGTGCAAATGTATATAAAGTGAATGCTTGCCCGTTGCAGGAAGTAAGAGATTGTCTTTTGGGTCGCCTGTTTTCTTATGGTGCTTTGGCAAGAGCTGGGAGACTAAGACAAGAGTGGCTTTCTGATAAAGATACTCCTTATATTAAGGAATTTACAAGTGTTCTTATCTCCCTTGCATCCAAGAAAAGATACCTGCAGGAGCCGGCAGTCTCAATACTCCTGAATTTGATTGAGATGGTAATATTTGAGCTTCTATATTATCTTGGTTATGAAGTTCAAATTAAAGTTCACTGATCTTTTGTCTGGCCTTTTTTCCCCAGCTACTGTAGTTTTTTGTAAGTGCTCTTGGTGAGCTTTGCCAGTCATATAGCCTTTCTTTTCCTTATCAATTTTCAGTTTATCCTCAAGCAATTAAGTGAAACCGAACTATTCCAGTGGAGTAATTATCTTCTATCAGGTTCCATAAAATAGTATGGCATTCATGGCTGTGAGCTTAGCTGAGTAGCCTTTCGTAATTAAATTCCCGTATTTGCTTCAAAGAGGTTGCAGTTTCCCTTATATAGGTGCCTTGGTTTGACTTCGATTCATTTCCCTTCAATCTCCGAAAAAAAGATGGCTCAGTGCTACCATATGGTGGGATCTTTGAAAAGTTAAATGTTCGCAACCTCACTTTTATATTGTACAAAGACTATTTTTGTGGTTTCAAGTCAGAACCTCCAAATCATAATGGAACAACTTTGCTTTACCATTAATTTTATTATGATTTATGTATGAAACCTTTTTATTATTGAACCTATTGTTTCTGTTATCCGTCCTGCCCTGGAGACATTCCTTGGGCTATTCTCTAGTCTTTTATTTCTGAGTTTAGAAATAGAGAATCTCAAAATTAGGATGTTTAAGCTGCTTCGGTTGCGCTCATCAATGTAATGTCCCTCTTCGAAACTTTTAGAATCCAAATTATTGTGCTAAAGCATAGGTGTTTTGTATCTATTAAGCAAAGATGGGGTGTAATTATAGGACCTCGTTTTGCACGCCACCACACCAATAAATGGTGAGTGAGTGCAAATAAGGGCCAAGATGGTCTCTTTTTTTCATTTCTCGTCTCTTAGCATTTCATAGCTTCATGAAAACAACATATTTTTGTGAGGATAATGAGTGTTCTGCCCGCCAAGCTGGCAGTAGGAGCATAGGACAAGTTCTTAGTAGCCTAAGAGCGCAGTGAATCGGGTAGAGCACTCAACAAAAGAAGAACAAACTTGGTAAATACAAGAAATTGGCCCCGCTTCGCTTTCTTAACAGAGTAAGGTGACCTCCTTCGAAAAAGGTCAAACATTACCTTACCGTTATAAGTCTTTTCATGTGTATGTCTACATTATTGTTCTCAGATGTTACATAACAGCTGAATGCCTAGAAATATACATGCTTAGTTGAGATGTAATATGATTGCATCACTTGTTCTTTAATCAATGTAACCGTAATGATGTAGAGGTTGACCGGAGTCATGTAGTTTGATGGTGATGGGTTTGCTTAATGATTTATGCATAGTGGATTCCCACACGAAATCATAGGCCAGGATGACCTTCCACTTCGAACTGGAGGGAAATTTTGGCTTGGCAGATTTGACCCCAGAGTTGATAACTTTACTCCACCTGGGGAAGCCACCCTTGACATGATCTACTCAGCTTCAAGATCTCAACTTCGAGGGTTTGGTCCCAATACCTTTGGCAGTCTAATATATGCCTCAGAGTATCTCATCGGACTATTGGATTTTGGTTACTCCCTTGTGGGTAGCTCAATAAACAGAAAGCCATTAAAGTGGGCAATTGCCGGTTGGGGCAAATTGCCGGAATGGCCAAGTGGCCAGTTTGGCGGGCTAGAGTGGCCAAGTGGCCGGAGTGGCCAAATAGCCTCTGGCCACTCGGCCGAGGGCGGAGTGCCCATGTGGGTGGGTTGGTGCTAGTGGTTGAGGGGGAAGCCGGAGTAGTATTGTGGCCGAGCGTGGAGTGGCCTGACGGCCGAGATGACCAAAAGCGGCCGAGGGCACTGAAACGGCTGAGGACTCCATAATGGTTAAGGGCACAGCAGTGGCCGAGGATTTGTTGGATAATGCTGGCCGAGGACTGTGTGTTGATAACGGCCAAGGATTCTGTGATGGCCGAGGGCGCAAATAGTAGCCGAGGACTTTGCGATGACCAAGGAGAACTGACTACTGGCCGATGACGCTGTAGCAATGGCCGATGACACTGATGTTGCCAAGGACTGTTTGTGTTGATAACAATTGAGGGCTATGGAGCAGTGGCCAAGGGCAGTTGTGCAGATAACGGCCGAGGACATTGAGTGCAGAAAGGGCCGAGGACGCTGTGGAAAGCGCGGGAACTGCCATGTGCTGAAAGTCGCCTGCAAATTGCAAAGCAGGCCAACTGTAAAGCTCAGGGCAGGAAGCAGCTTTGCAAAGTAGGTGGCAGAGTTGACCTTCAGAGTGGGATGTAGGTGGTAGAGCTTCCGGTGCACGCAACCTGGTGTGCAGAGCATGTGTGCTGTTGGACTTGGGCCAAACCTCACTATAAAGCACACCAAGCGTTGGAGCAGCAGTGCGGTGCAGCAGCGAGGGCAGCAACAATGCAGCCGCGGAGCAGCTGCGGTGAAGCCGCGGCGGAGCTGCGGTGCAGCTGCGGTGGAGCAGAATGCGGAACGAAGAGGAGACAAAGCGCAGAGAGAGCCTTCCACTCCGTTCGCAGTTCACCGCCACACTTGTAAAATCAGAGAGAGTAGACAGCATCACTAGTGAGAGCATGGAGAGAAGAAAAACAGAGAGAGAAGAGGGAAAGAGAGTTTCCTTACTCTGGGGTTTGTTTTTTTTGTTCTGTCTCGAGTGGGTTGCTGATACTTTGTCTCTGATATTTTGTCTCAGGGGTTTATATAACCGATTTTACATAGTCGAATATTGTTTGGAGTTTGTCTCGTGGTTTTTCCCTTGGTTGAGAAGGATTTTTCATGGTAAAAATCATTGTGCATTCTTATATTTATTGTGCTCACATTTTTGGTGGCTGACGGTCGACGAGGGTTTCGTGTTATTCCGTTGTGCCGGGTGGAGTGTACCTGGGTGTCGAACCCCAACATGGACAATGTTATATGCTCCGAGATCGATGACCTTGAGACACATAGGCCAACTGCAGTGCACTTGAAGGCCTTAGCCCAATCATAAACTACGGTAAATCATATCCTGCAATAGCAACACTGCAAAACCTGCAATCACTTTTGAGACCCTTGCAGCTATTTTATGCCCTTCCAGCTCTTGCTAGTTTACTCCTGATTTCTTTTTGATCATGTCACATCTCCAGGAAACTGCTGGAACCCCTGTACCCATGTGCTTACTCAAGGGAACTGCCATCTCCTTTTGTAAATTGATGAGACAGCTCTTAAGAGAAGCTCCAAGATCTCCCACGCTATCGCCTTCTTCGGCTATAATTGTAGCATTAAGGCAAAATCTAATGGGTAACCTTCTGTTTGCACTAATAAGCAATACTCCACCACACTCACAGATCTGATAGCCTCTCTATCACGAAGCCTTCCTATTTATTACATGTTTAACTAGATTCACTTGTTGACTTAAGTATTAGAATGGCTTCTTGGAGATCATCTCCTGTCACCGTTTGCTCTTTGTTTGTTGTCATTTTAGATTCTCATTTGTTGAGACGGTCAAAGCCGAGATTCTGGATGCAACAGATGCTTTGTTACAGTTTCTGAGGCGAAAAATGCAGAACAATGTAGTGGTCACATTATATTTCATACTTAAGTCTGAAGTCTAGATTATGGGAGGGTGTTTCACAATTATAAACATAGTTGGACCAGTTTCTTGCATCACTTTTACTCAGGAATGGTTCTCTCTCTCTCAATTGTGTAATCAGGCATTTGACCCCTTTCATTTTAAATTCTGTTGAAGTTCCTAGATCATGTTAAAAGCACAAATTGTACTGATGGTATAATTGTGTTAAATGATGACTGTACAGTAAAAATTTGTGTATTCATTCCTTTTGTGGGCAGTTTGCAAACTAAGCAGCCAGTGGAATTCTATCTGCTCAATCTTTGTTTGGTGTTCTCTGTTTATGATCTAGTTGGCCTCTGGAGTTTCTATCTGTATATTTTCTGTTCCATAGTTCGTTCATCACATGCAAAACTATTATGCATTTGCTATTCTTGGCCTGTTATTTTAGCTTGGTGTTTGATGGCTTTTTTCCTGCTTTATTGGCGAGTGACCAATTTAGATCTAATGGTTTTTCCTGGATTTGTAGCTGCCAAATGACGCTGTGGTGAACCATGTTCTTGAAGCTCCAGGTCTAAAGGAGTGGTTTGAGGGAGCCAATGATGCTGGGAATCCAGACGCATTGCTTCTAGCATTGAAAATGCGTCAGAAGATCACTGTTGATAGTATGATGTTCAGCAAGCTTTTGCCATACCCATTCTGCACTAGCAAACTTTTCACTGTTAACCATTTGTCTTCCCTCACAAATTGTTTGAAGGTGATTGTGTAGATCTTCTTCTTTCTATTGCATTTGATGCTTTTGAGAAAAAAAAAATCTAGGCTTATTCACAGTTATAAACTTTGCATGAGGTGCTGCAGGAATCAACTTTCTGTCAGCCACGAGTTCATGGTCTATGGCCTGTTCTGGTCAATATTTTGTTGCCTGATAATATATCACAAGATTCTAATGGATCAATCAGGAAGCATAAGAAGAGTCGTAAATCTGTCTCTTCTGATGAAGATGTTGCGACGAACCTCAGGTGTTTTTGTGAAGTGGTGTTTGAAGTATCTCTCCTTTCTTCCTCACACGATCGCAGACGCTTAGCCTTTGATGTTCTGCTTCTGATGTTACCAAGGTTACCTGCTTCCTGTGTTCCTATTGTTGTATCTTGCAAATTTGTTCAGTGCTTAATGGATATATTGTCAACGAAGGACTCTTGGTTGCACAAAGTTGCAGAACATTTTCTCAAAGAATTATTGGATACAGTTAGGGATGATGATATCAGAAGAGTATTCATAATTGTTTCTCTGCAGAAGCACAGCAATGGGAGATTTGATTGCATCACTCGAACAAAAACTGTTAAGGATTTGATGACAGGGTTCACAACTGAGTGTGGGTGCAAGCTGTTTATTCAAGAGTTGACAAACATGTTTTTGGATGAAGGTCCTGGTTCTGATGAACCTTCAGATCAGAGTCAGACGACAGATGACAATTCGGAACTGGGATCAGTGGATGACAAGGATTCTGCCGGGATTACTGCAAATTCTGATCTGTTGAAGAGTTGGGTTGTGGAGTCACTCCCATGCATTCTAAAAAATCTGAAACTAGACCCTGAAGCAAAATTCCGGGTGCAAAAGGAAGTCATGAAGTTCCTGGCTGTCCAGGGTCTATTTTCTGCATCTCTTGGCACAGAGGTGACATCTTTTGAATTACAGGAGAAGTTTAAATGGCCAAAAGCGTCCATCTCAAGTGCTCTTTGCAGGATTTGTATTGAACAGCTCCAATTGTTGCTTTCTGATGCTCAAAAAGCAGGAGATGGCCTTGAGAATGACCTTGGTTATTACTTCATGAGGTTTCTTAGTACGTTGTGCAATATTCCCTCAGTTTCTCTTGTTCGAGCTCTGAGCTATGAGGATGACAAAGCATTCAACAATTTGCGTGCTATGGAATCCCGGCTGTCCCGAGAGGTTTGTCTCTGAGTGATGGTTTGTCTCTATGTGTATTTGATGCTAGTTTTAGAAGTAAAAGGAATTGTTCTAAAAGCGTCTTTCATTTGCTGTGTTTGGTGGATTACCTGGGATGCTGAGTAGAGAACCATTCTCTATCCCAACTGAGTTGGTAACGGGAAGTAAATTTCCTTTTTGCTCTTTTGTTTTATTCAATGGCATGCTGTTTTATTCAATGACATGCCATCTTTTATACTTTTACCATTTTTGTTATCTTATTGTTTTTTCTGTTTATTCATGTAGCTTCCTGACCTAGAAGCTATAACAGGCTTCTTCCTGCAGCTTATTATGATGAATATTTTGTGTGATGCGTGTAAAGTTAGCACCTTATTTCAATAGGATTGCTGTCTGAGTTATCAATGTATCATTTGTCTGTGTTCCTATGAAATATAAGCTCCCATGAAAGCTTCTCCACCTGCTTAGGCTGGTCAATTATTTTATTGGGATAGACCTCTAATGTTGGTTCACCCAAAGCTGCAGTGGCTACTGCAACTACTCAATTGAAAAAAAGGAAAGTAAGATATTCCTATCAATCCCAAGGCTGTCAGGTCCAAAGGGTCTACCTCAAAATCAACCAAAACTCCTACTTCTAGAAAGAAAGTGTTCCCACTCCAGAAAAGAAAGTAGTTCCCGCACAACCTGGGAACAAAGTCACTACTCCTGACAAGGAGAAAAGGCACCCCTGGCCGCAAAAGCCAAGAGGGTCGCTGGTGAAATGCCTTATCCCACCTCAATGTCGGTGGTGAGAAAGCTTCTATATAAGCATTTAGATGATTTAGAGCATTCTTTGTTAGAGGAAGATAAAAACATGTTTTACCCCCATATTCCTGTCTCAGAAAAGCTGTACTAGTTAGAAAAGCCCAACGTTTACATGTTTAAGCTTGTCATTCCATAATGACCTGCTGAGCTTTTCTGTCTGGTTGTTTCCATTTATTTATTTCGGAACTAGTAGAGGGTTTTTATTTCATGTGAGCTAGTATTGGAAACAACTAAATCAGTTTTTACTTGCTATTACAATATTTTTTTTTACCAACGAAAATGGGAGTTGAGGTCCGTTGTGAAACAAAAGATGTAATTGATGTTGTTCTTATGGGATAACTGGTTATCTTATTGATATTTTCGATACCCGTCATTATTCAGCTCTGCATTGCACCAATTATCAAGTTCCTGAGTGGTTATCTTCTTGATTGTCCGACTAGAGTTTGAGTTGAATATATTTGTAACAAATTTGGAATGATAAATATCTATATTTCAGCTCGAGTTGGTGCGTTAGAATGTTATTGTATATATTTATGTTTAAGGACATTTTGATCATTCTACTATGTTGTGTGTGCCCGCACGCGTTTATCAAACCCTAAGAAGTGGGTTTCTTCTAACTTCCTAAGCAACCGTCTACCTCTTTCCTCCCTGTTCTTCTTTTCTTCTCTTTTCAAACTGATGAAACATTTTAAAATGCACAAAAGGAATATTCACAACCGTAGCACAAGCATAATAATAAGTGTTTACAGTGCCTTTATTTTCCCCCTTGTCTATCTCTTGGTGTGAGTGCGGTGAAGTGTTAAGAGGTTGTGGAGGTCAAGACAAAGCGTAGTATTGACCATGAGGACACTATAAACCTTTTTCAACTGGGAAATTAGCAGGTATAATGTTGTTCTTTTTAACCAGATATGAAAAAAATAAAACAGAACACTTTGATAAGGTCAACAGGCATAATGTTGTTGTTCCCTATCATATGCTTTTATAATTTTTTGGTGTTGCTTGTCCTTTTTTTGGCATGTATCTCCTTACAAAGCTATATTTTCCAGGAAAGAAATTGTGGGCCTAGGACTGATGTAGATAAATTGCATGCATTGAGATACTTGCTCATACAATTGCTGCTTCAAGTCCTCCTTCGACCCGGAGAATTCTCAGAATCTGCTTCTGAACTTATTATATGCTGCCGGAAAGCCTTTGATGTTCATGATTTTCTTGATTCTTCTGGAGAGGACGATGCAGAAAATGGAGGACCTGAGTTAATTGATGTCCTGGTGGACACATTGTTGTCCCTGCTGCCACAGTCAACTGCTCCCATGCGATATTCCATTGAGCAGGTGAGATCCTGAATGACAAACAATACCTATTCATATCTGGTAATGTCATTTGCAGATTGTAAATTTCTTTTATGTTCCTGTAGTTATATATGCACAAATTTCTAATAACTCCATCACTCTAGCAAGATATGCAAGAGTAAGTACCTAGTAAATTTGTTGAAGTATGAGAAAAATGTGAAAATCGTAGACATTAAGTTGGAATCCAAGCTTTGAGTGAATAAGCTGTATCACGAGGAAGAAAGTTACAGAAGAGAGTTAATATGTTAGTGATGTTTGTGTATATGTTCTTGTCATCAGCGCTGGGATAAAAGCATACAATATGCTATATCTTGCCAGAAGCTTCCTGCAACTACCTAATCTCATTTGTTAAACCGCAGCATGGACCCAAGTGTTTGTAAACATCTCATACGATGCAGTGAAGATTAAGATGAGAGAAATCATGGTTACTGGATGGTGTCTGGTCATTTTGTATTTCTTTTCTTGTGCAGTTTTGCTTGTCTAATTCTACGTTCTGTATGGTAACATACTGAAGGATTTTGACCTGGTTCCACCAATCTTTATTGCACTTTTAACTGAACATGCACTGATAAGCCTGAAATAGGTCTTGTCAAATGAATTGGAGCTAGTACTATGATAGTTGTTCTCTCGTCTTTGATTCTGTGAATAGTCTCTAGTACAATATATTCATGACGGTAGGGAAAAGGTGTCAATTTGGTCCTGGTTTGGTGTTAATAGAAGGTGCTACTTTTTTATTTCTTTGCTGTCATTACATAGCAGCAGATATACCAACTGGGTGCCAGATGTTTGGATTTGCTGCTCAGAATTTTTATTTGAGTGAACTATTTGCTCTGCATCCTCCCTTGCTTTCACCCGTCGTCTTTTTCTAAGTTTTTATTTCCTGTTTCTCTTGAATATTTCTTCTCCAGACCGATATTTCGTATGTTTTCAGGTTTTCAAATACTTCTGTGAGGACGTTAGTGATGATGGACTACTTCGGATGTTGCGAGTAATAAAGAAAGATTTGAAACCATCTAGGCGTAAGGATGTGGATGGCGACGATTATGATGATGATGATCTTCTAGGTATTGAAGAAGCTGACGAATTTGAGGAAGATGAGAAGGGTGAACCTGCCGAGAGTGGTGATGAGAAGACTGATGACTCCGATGCTGTAGTTGCTGTCGATGCTGCTGGTGAACAAGTTCCTGAAGCTTCTGACGACTCTGATGAAGGAATGGATGATGATGCAATGTTCCGCATGGATTCTTACCTTGCAAGGATATTTCAAGAGCGAAAGAGTCAGGCTGGGGGTGACAATGCTCATTCTCAGCTAGTCCTCTTTAAACTCCGCGTCCTGTCACTTCTAGAAATATACCTCCATAAAAATCCAGGTAGAAATAGTCTTTGTTGCCTATGCTATTATGAACTCACTGCCATATTATCTCTATTTGGGTTTAATCTACTAGAAAACAATTAGCCCAATGGTTTATTCCCTTTGGGTCATTTTCCCAAACTTATGTGGAGACTGGTAGTCCTCTTTTGCCCAAGTAAATCCTTATAATCTGACCTCACACTCCTTACACTGTCAACGTGGGATTTGGTGTAACTTTTAAACTATGGATGTTCAAAACAATGTCGTAACTCAAAAGCCCATGATAGCAGAGGTTTTTTTTTGGTTTTTTTTTTTTTTTTTTTTTGAATTTGTTTTCTCCTTTTACTAACATTTGCTCCTGTGTGCGTGCTGGTGTTATCACGTAGGTAAGCCCCAAGTTCTGATGATATATTCAAACTTAGTCCAGGCATTTGTTAATCCACATACAACAGAAGGTAATGAGCAACTTGGAGAGCGAATATGGGGAATCTTGCAAAAGAAGATACTCAAGGCAGAGGTGTATCCTAAGGGAGAAGCTGTGCAACTATCTACCTTGGAATCTCTGCTGGAAAAGAGCCTGAGGTTGGCTTCAAGACCATTCAAGAAAAAGAAATCTGCCCCAAATCTGTCGAAGAAGCAGTCTTCATCATGGAACAAATTCAAAAAGATCAACACTGTTGCTCAGGAATCAACTTACTGGATCCTAAAGATCATCGATGGAAGGAAATTCTGTGTGTCTGAACTCCACGGAGTTTTTGAAATTTTCCAGAACGCCCTTTCTGCTTTCTTTGATAGCAAGAAGTCTCAACTGAAAACTAATTTCGTGAAAGAAGTATTCAAGAGGAGGCCATGGGTTGGGCTTAATCTCCTCAGGTTCCTTATAGAGAAGATTAGTGATGCAAAATCTGAATTCCGGCGAGTCGAGGCACTGGAATTACTGCTGGAAATACTGAAATCATCAACCGTCCTGTCAGAAAGCAATCTGGACGAATCGAGGAAGATCCTGAAGCATCATCTGGGCAACATTTCCCATTTGGTAAAAGAGTTGGTGATGCGAATGCCCGAAAAACAGTCAAGAAGGGCTGAAGTGCGTAAGTTTTGCGGCAAGATCTTCCAAATATTATCAACTCATAACTTGGCTAAGTCATTTCTTAAGACCCTGGAAGCAGATGCTCAAGCTGCTTGTGAAACTCACCTCAGTGACCAATTTCTTGCTTTGAAGAAGGCGGCGGATCAATAGGGTTTGGTGCAGTCTGTTTATTCTTCACATTATTGGAATTTCTATGCTACCTTTTAGCCATCAGGAGATCATGGTAAGCCAATTGTCGAACAAGGACTACACATTTTGGACTTGAGAAAAAGGGTTCTGAATATTGTGAGCTGGAAAAATTTACAAACGAGGCCAACTTGGCAGAATTCAGCTGCGGATCACACAGTTTCTGTTTGCCTGGCAAGGACTGAATTGGAAGGTGATGCAGCCCTTGGCTTGAAATCTGAACACACAGGGCTGATGATTTGCCGATGGCCTGAATTCTGTGCCCCGTCTGGAACTAATACTTTTATTCTCGTAAAAATTATGCCTTTTTTCCCTCAGTTGAAACTAACAGATTATTGCTGTTGGAAGGGATGATTGTTCATTGGAAGTTAACTGGGTTTTTGATACGTTTCTGTGTGCTTCCCTCCCCTTCTAGCTGCTTGGTTATGCACCTCTTCCACCTTTCCCTACATAATATTAAAGATGGGATGATATGGGATACATTTACGTTTCATTCATCCATTAACATTGGTAGTTTTGTATGAAATTAAATAAATAGATGAAATACCATATTATATATAGTATATGTCCATGTCAAATTAAATATTAAAACATA
>JAODPA010118228.1:0-18487 GCA_025585075.1 Nepenthes mirabilis | reverse complement strand
CACTAAAGGTTTAGTGACTGATCTTTAGTAACGAATTAATAACGAAATAATATTTCGTCACTAAATCTTTTAGTCACAAGTTTATAATTAATAGTGATAAATTATTTTGTCACTAAATGTTAAAATTGTTGTAGTGTGCTTGAAAAAATCGCTCAACTCTAGAGTCGCTATAAAAGTACCAAATTTCACCTCATTGGTGAGTTTGGATATTTTTTGGGCCTCAACAGTGAATTGAGCTAAGAAGCTCTTCAGACTTTCACTTGACCCTTATCAGAGGCAGACAATGTGTTAAAGCTACTTTTCCTCTCTTTAATTGGAAGCAAATTGTGACAAGAAGCTATCGGCCAACTCCTGGAATGTCCGGATCAAATTTAGTGGTAGGCGATAGAATCAAATTCGAGCATCTTTTTTGTGAGGTAATGTGAAGTATAGACACATGGCGGAGTCATTGAGGCCCTGGAAGCCTAGTAGGGTATGAAATTGATCTAGATGATCCATTGAATTGGAACTCTAGTCATAAGGTTCTAGGGTCAACATCTTGAACCTGCGGGGGAGCAGTTGCATCCAAGTCCCCTCATAAATGGTGACCTTCTTAGGTCGACAGTGTGTGTGTCGGTGCTCCCTCTGAACACATGCTACTCAATCTTTCTTACTCTCTACTTCATCTGAGGGAGGACACAATCCTCTTAGTATTAAGGAAAGCCCTCAACTCCAAATGATTTGGAGAGATTTGTGGGACTGGCTGGCTATGCGCCATCCTTAGTCGAGTGCTGCAAGAGTCTTCCTCACGACTGGAGGGCTTCCTATTATCTTGGTGTATGGTACCGGTTTCCACGTTATGGTAATTAGGAGTAATTAAAGTCATATAAGTGGATTGAAATCTAAGAATACGGGAGAAGTTAGATCGAATAACCCGAAGACCCAGAATTAGTGGATTTGGAAACCGGCGTTATAATCTCGAGGTATTAATTTGTAAATAGAATTTAGGTTCTGATTTATGATAACCGGGATGTATTAAATTAATATAATCAAAGTTAGGCATTTAGTATGGGGAAAAATATGTTTTGGAGGCAAAATTGGGCAGCCGCCAGCTCGACGCTGTGTCTAGCAAGCACCGATTCCATGGGCGTGGCGCCAGCCTGAGATATTTAAACCACAAGGGTTTTGTTTTCGGCCAGATTTTGGTCACCACACACTGGAAGAGAGAGAGAGAGGGAGGGAGAAGAGAGTGAAGGGAGAATCCAAGGTCGCGGGCTCGATTTCGAGCTAAAGCTAGATAGAAAAGTGATAGATCGAATCGAAACAAGTACACTTATACTCTCCTCTTTCATTTTCTCACACTTTTATTCCGTTTTCTTCGGGTATCATCTTTCGATACCCAAATAAGTTTATATATTGTAATACCCATAACCTAAGTATGAAAATACATCAATTTCATGTCCGAATATCGAGATTTGAGTAGTTTTTCGTAACTCAAAACCCTAACCGGTGCCCAGACCCATTTTACTATTTATTTTTAATTTTATATATAATTTGACTTTAGGTAATTGTTACCTATGACTTGAATATGCAAATATATGAATTTCATACCCGATTTCATGGTTTTGACCAATTTTCAGACATTAAACCCTAAACCTACGCGCCAGACGTTTAAACCAATTAAATTGAAATTTATGTATAAATTGGCTTCAGGATACCATTACCTACACCATGAATATGTTAATGTATCAAGTGGGTGTCCGAATTGGTAGTTTCGTAGGGTTTATGCTCACCAAAACCCTAACTCGCGCATCCTTTGGGCCTTATCCGAATTAGCTGTAATTTATACACGATCTTAGTTTCAAAAATTATATAGCATGCTTTTGGGAAGGTATTTGAAACCCAAACGCTCTAAAATTACGTTCAGCAGCTTATGGTGGTAAGAGCTCCTTATTACAAGCTTTACAATCATTTATGCATATATTACGAAAATGTTAATTGAATATGTTCTGAAAACCATGTCATAAACTATTTGTCATGAATTATCAATCGAAAGCTTTAAGAATTCTGTCTGATATAATATAAAAATGAGTTTTTAAATTCTATAAGCTCCAAAGGAAATTATGTATGGGATCAAGAACACGTGAAGATTTAAACTCATAAGAAAATATGAAAATCTATATCGAAATGTTAAACTCCAAAGAAAAATTATGCATAAACTATGATCATGTGAGGACCTAAGCTCACGATAAATTATGAAAATTTGTATTGAAATATGTCTATAGAAGAAGAAAATTTGATGATAGAAGGAATTCTGTAATCAAGAGTTTGGACCTATGGATTGATTGACTTTTAAAATGTTCTCCAACAGAGTGGGAATGAAGGATTTCGTGCTTGAGAATAAAATTTTCTAATGAACAAATACTCGGACCAAGGGTTATAAATAACAAATTTAGACATGCCAAAATATTATACTCAAAACTCAAGGATTACTCTGGCCGTATTTTATTGCGGATGATATTCTTGGCATGCTTTAGTATATTATAGTAAAATATTGTGGTCTGTTTTAAAACCATTGGGAGGCTTTTGGCCCCATTTATAGGAAATATATATAGATGACCTACCTCTGGGTCAAAAATAAGAGAAGTATATACTTTTGATTGTGTAGGTGCATACAATCAGGGCCACGACCAACCGTTCATTTGTCAATAAGGCCTACTAACCTTGACCTCCAAACTAGATAAATTTTCGGCATAAATTGATAACTAAGAAAAGATAAAGGAAATTAACTAAAGGAAACTGGAAACAAATCATGAAAGCATTTCTTCCGAATCATGATTCATAGCCTCATATACATCTCTGTCCTTCATTTATACATTATTATACTTTGAACATGAAATTATGTATGTTCTTTGATATATATATTTGCCTTACTGAGCTTTAACTCTCCCTTGCTAATTTCCTCACTCCAGATGAGTATGAGTTGCACTCATCCAAGCACGTTAGAGGTTTGAGTTGGCCTGGCGTTGCAAACAATTGAAGATGACCCTTTGGACTTAGTTGTGTAGCAATAAGCTTTCTGATAGAATATTTTGTGCTCTGATAAAGTTTATATATGGTTGTATAAACAGGATGATCAGATAGCATGGTTTGCTTTGTATGGCAGTATTTGTATATGCTTTCACTGGTTACTATGATTAATTTCAGATACTTAGTGGCATCTTTCTGTATCCAGAAACATAATGTTGGAGCCACGGAATGATTGTGGCGATTTCATGATCCTGTGTAGGATTTTTGTGTTGTCAAGATGTTGGAGTTTGATGTTGATTTTTTTTATAGTTTGGATATGTTGAGGCTATATAATTATAGTACAAGACATTTTACAAGTTTTGTATTTTGGCTGACATACATATTATTTCCAAAACTCTACCGAATTTTCGATTAAAAATACGATACGTCACAGTTAGTACCAGAAAAAGAGATGCCCTAAGTTTGATCGAAATATTACGCGAAAGTTTAGGATAAAATAAGGAAGACTATATAAGTAGATAAGAGTGTAGGAGGATTAAGCTAGACCGGATAGTCCTAATTGTTCTAGTTTAATGGCTTAGGTTAGAACTAAACAAAAATTATAAGGTTTGATTGTCTAACAGTGGTGGCCCTGTGTCCGGGAGGATAATGATATATCACGGCATATGTTTATGGATGATTCATGGATAAATATCTTCTCGAAAAGATTTTGAGAGTATGTTCTAAGTCGTACACAGGTTGGTCAGCAGATTGAGGATTGTCCATATTCACGGCACTTGTATCGTTTGGGATTCTGAATACATAATTTTCATTTGTGATCCCTAAGTTTACCTGTTTATTTAAAGATTTAGGCTTAATACTAGTGGCATCAATGTCTGCGACATTATTTTTTTGGGTCCGTAGATATGACTAATTAGGCAGAATTGATTTGTTTTGAGGTATTAAATTTCGATCTGATTTTGGTGGTAGTTTGGTGAGCAATCGCTATGCTAGTGTGAATTTAATAGGTAAGGATAATACATCCTGTGTGATGGAACATAACAGATTTTTTTTTGTATTCCGCCAGCGATCTCTCGGGACGAATACCAAGATGTCGGCGTTCTGATTTGGGCCGGTCATGTCTACCAACCATAGGATCACAGATGCCATTTAGTACCCATACACAATATTCATAAAATGTGTAATAGAAGCCAATCTATTAACCTGTCGAAGTGTTTACATTTATATCCATAAAACTCATCCTTTTACAGACATAATCACAGAAGTCCAATTACAAAGATACATATATTTCGATCTGATCATTACAATAAAAACTGTTTCTTCCAGTAACTCCAAAATATGCTTTCCAGCCCTTAAAATCATTCATACGGAGCTCTAGTCACATAATATTATCAAGCACAAGCTCTATAGTTTTATCTGGAGGGGGAACAGAAAAATAGTGAGCCGAAACTCAATAAGGTACATGCAGATCTTCCGTAAAGCTGTAAGACGAGTATAGTTACATATGCAATATGAATATTATAAAATAACAGTGGACCGGACAAATACATAAACAGCATGAATAAAATAATAGTTGACTGGACAAATACATAAAGAGCAAGAATAAAATAACAGCTGACCGGATCATTGCAAATACATAATGCAAAGAGGTCAAAAGGCCGGAGCAGTCAAATTTTGAAAATCAGAACAAAAAAATAGAGTCGGTCATGTTATAAAAATTTCTCTTCTCTTTTATTTTTATTAGTAAAGGACATCGCTAGCGGAGGGGCAATAATCAATGATAGATTATGCACATCTCCTCACAATCAAGACAATACCTCATTGTACAAAGCCCCGAGGACGGCTCTCACTTCCTCATTGTACAAAACCCCGATGACGGCTCTCACTTCCTTCTTGTACAAAACCCTGAGGACGGCTCCCTTTCGTTATCCTCAATTACCACTATAATATTCTAAAACATACCGGAGAACTTTATCTCCCAGTACTATAGTTCGATATTATTTATCTTGTCATAAAGTCGATTCACTTCTTCTTTAGTCCGCATTTCGGACGGGCACAAAACTTTTGATCGTCATATTATAAAGTCAAATTTTGAGTTGATTCTTCTTATTTCGATCAAATATAAAGACTTTCAGTTGACATAAAACCGATTTTAAATCCATAAATCTTATTCTGGTCAATAATTATAACGTTATGATTCAAAGTGGTTTACTTTTCCATTCTTATGCAATTCAGTTCAGTCATAAGTTGAGCAGAAAATGAAAAGTAGAAAGCAGTAAGCACGAATTAACCATGAAATCAAAATTATAGTTTTAGTCCAATCATAAAGCAAGCATGTCGTCAGAGATGCAGCTTATCAAGCAGTAATTAAAATGGCAAATTTAATATACCATGTGCTGAAATATTCGAATACTTGTAATTTTTCTTAAAGGCCAGGACTTGAAAAGAGAAGTAAGATCTGGGTTTAAAAGAGAAGGTATACTGCTTTAAAATATTATTATAATTTAAGCTTGAAAAACGGGGGTACACTTACCTGACTGTTAACCGCCCACTCCGACTAACTTAAAACTTTCTCCCTCTTCACTCCTTACCTTCATTCCTTGTTAGGAATTTTCAAACCTGTCCCTCAATTGGAGTTCAGTATATAAAGAGGAGGAATTAGATGGAGTAAGTAGGGTGGATCACCTACTTAGTACTTTCCTTTAGGGTTAGGTGGGAGTGAGTGAGGTAAGTTACCTACTTGGTACTTTCATCTAAAAGGTCAACGGGGTAATTTACTTGCTCTGATTAGATTGGGATCTAGTCGGGATCTAACAACAAAGTTGGCCCTTGTCTTCTGAATTCGGTAGTCAATTCTAACCGGTCAACTTTTTCTTCAAAGTTGGTCAAACTTTTTAATGCTTAACTTTTTTGATCAATGTTTTTTACTCTAATTCGGCCAACTTTTACTCAAAGCCGGCCAATATTTCTTTTTCTTATTCAAGGTTGGTCAATATTTTAAGAAACGGTCAACCTTTCGGTTAACCTTCCAGTCAACATCTTGACGCCGGTCAACGTTTTGACACCGGTCAACGTCTTGACATTAGTTAACATTTTGACGATGGTCAATATCCTGACGTCGGTGAATATTTCTAAAAATCGGTCAACCTTTCGATCAACCTTCCGGCCAACATCTTGACACCGGTCAACGTCTTTACACCGATCAACGTCTTGACATCGGTAAACATTTTGACGATGGTCAATATCCCGATGTTGGTCAATATTTCTAAAAATCGGTCAACCCTTCAGTCAACCTTCCGGTCAACATCTTGATGCCGGTCAACATCTTGACTTCGGTAAACATTTTGACATCGGTCAACGTCTTGATATCAGTCAACATTTTTACGCCGGTCTGTATCATGACACCAATAAACATTTTGACGTCGGTCAATATCATGACACCGGTTAACATTTTGATTACCATTATTTTTGGTCTTCCAGCGGTGTAAGGCCACTCCGGTTTAAATCAAAATCAAAACATTTCGATTTTTAAGTAGTAATATTTTACTTTGATTTCGGGACCTCACGATTCTCCCCTACTTAAAAAAATTTCATCCCCGAAATTTTAATGAAATTACATACCTTAATCAAACAAATGGGGATACTTGCTCCAGATTTCTTCTTCTCGTTCCCAGGTAGCTTCCTCAAGTGAGTGATTTCTTCAGAGTACTTTCACTAGAGGAACCGTCCTTGTATGCAGTTTTTACTCTTTTCAGTCGAGAATTTGTAGTGGCTCCTCGACGTAGGATAAATCCTTATTGATTTCCAAGGGTTCGAATTCAATTATATGTGTAGGATCGTAAACATACTTCCGGAGCATGAATACGTGGAACACGTCATATACTTCTGTCAGACTTGACGGTAATGCTAATCTAAAAGCTACTTCTCAGATCTTTTTTAGAACCTCAAAGGGGCCAATAAATCGTAACTTGAGTTTGCCCTTCACTCCAAACCATAAATGTTCCCTTGGATGGTGAGACTTTTAGAAAAACAAAATCTCATATCTTAAAGCTCAACTCTATCCTCCTTTTATCCACATAGTTTTTCTGTCTGCTTTGAGCGATTCTTAAATTACTATAGATCAGTTTTATTTTCTCAGCCGTTTTCTTTACGATCTCCAGACCAAAATCCTTCTATCTTCGATTTTTTTCTAGTAAATCGATAACCTACATTTCCTTCCATATAGAGCTTCAAAAGCGCTATACCAATACTAGCCTGATAACTGTAATTATAAGCAAATTATGCCAGCGTTAGGTAGGTATCTCAGGTGCCTTTCATTTCTAATACAGAAACCCTCAATATATCCTCAAAAATCTGTATAGTTCGCGCAGACTGACCTTCCGTCTGAGGGTGATAAGCAGTACTAAATTTTAATTTAGTCCCTAACTCTTTATGCAAACTTTTCCATAACCTTGAGATAAAACGGGGATCCCTGTCAGATACAATGGAGGCAGGAATTTCATGTAATCTCACGATCTCGTTCATATACAGTTGAGCCAACTTATCACGTGAATAGGTCGTCCTGATTGCCAAGAAGTGGGCTAACTTTGTCAGCCAGTCAACTATAACCTAAACGGCATCGTGATTTCTAGGAGTCCTAGGTAGACCTGATACAAAATGTTCCGGGGTGGATGGTGTATCTAGACCGGTAGGCTTCCTTTAGAATCTTTTCTCTTAACTCTTATCATCTGGCACATATAATTGGTCTCTAAACCTCAATACCTCGTCCGTTCGGATATTGAATTCAACTTGGGACTCCTTACTCAAGTCACTTCTAATTTCTATAAGGAACGGATCATTAACCTACTTTTGTCTAACTTCATCAAAAATCTCAAGCTGGATCTGAAGGTAAGACAGGAGCATCTTATTGCTCTTAGCATATCACCGGACATCACATTCCTTTAGATAGTCTAATAATTCCATTTGCTTGATTTGTAATCAAGCCACAATTCCTAACCGTTGACTTAATGTATCCGCAACCACATTAGCCTTTTCAAAGTTATATTATATTTCACAGTCATAATCCTTTAAGAAATCGAGCCACCTTCTTTGCCTTATGTTAAGCTCCTTTTGGAAAAACAGATACTTTAGACTTTTGGGATCAGAATACACATGAAATTTTTTACTATATAGGTAATGCCTCCAAATTTTTAAAGCAAACACCACAGCAGCCAGTTCTAGATCATGGGTAGGATAGTTCTTTTCATACACCTTCAGTTGTCTAGACCCGTAAGCTACCACCCTACCGTACTGCATCAATACACATCCCAAACCCACTTTAGAGGCGTCACAGTACACCTCATAGCCTCCTGATCCTTCTGGAATCACCAATACTGGGGTAGTAGTCAGGCAATACTTTAGCTCCCAAAAACTCTGATCACACTTTTTAGTTTATTCAAATTTAACTTCCTTCTTTAGTAATCGAGTTAGGGGTATAGCAATCTGTGAAAAATTTTCCACAAATCGCAGGTAGTAGCCCTCCATGCCCAGAAAGATTCTAACCTCGGTTACAAAAATCGGCCTACTCCAGTTAGTAACAGTCTCTACTTTCTTTGGATCCACAGAAATACTACCATCGAAAATTATATGTCACAAGAATATCACATTCTCCAACCAGAATTCACATTTCCCAACTTTGCATAAAACCTTTTCTCACAGAGTACTTGGAGTACTATCCTTAGATGAGTTTCATGCTCCTCATAGTCCTTTGAATAGATTAGAATATCGTCAATAAAAACCGCCACAAATTTATCCAGATATTACCTGAATACTCTATTCATCAGATCCATAAAGGTAGCAATGGTGTTTATTAGCCCAAAGGGCATCACGAGGAACTCATAGTGGCAGTATCTCATCCGAAAGGCAGTTTTGGCCATGTCCTTTGGCTTAATCCACAATTGATGATAACCGGACCTTAAATCAATCTTTGAGAATACCCGAGATCCTTACAATTGATCAAACTAGTCATCAATACGCGGAAGTGGATATTTATTTTTGATCGTGATTTTGTTTAATTCACGATAATCAACACAAAGCTGCAACGACCCACCTTTCTTCCTTACAAATAACATCGGTGCTCCCCAAGAGACACACTCGATCTGATAAAACTCTTATTTAACAACTCTTGTAATTGTAATCTTAGCTCTTTTAATTCAGTAGGAGCCATTCTATAGGGGGCCTTAGAAATTGGACTAATGCCGGAAACGATAGAGATCTCAAACTCAATCTTCCAATGCGGAGGCAATCCAGGCAACTTCTCATAAAATACATCCTCAAAATTACGGATGACTAAAATGTCCTTAGTTGGCACCTTATGACTTCCAGTAATATAGGCATAAGTCAAGTAAGTTTTACATCCGCTTTTCACCAGATGTTTGGCATACAATGTCAAGATTAACACCGGCATTTATTTCTTTCTAATGCCTTGGAAGAAGAAATTTTTCATCCCAGAGATGTTAAAATAAACCTTCTTCATAAAACAATCAATGGTGGCATGGTTTTTAGTCAGTCAATCTATTTCCAAAATCACGTCAAAATCTCCCATGTTTAGTAACACCAAATCCACAATTAGACATTGCCCACCTACTTTCATCACGCATCCAGGATACACAATATCCGTAGTTACAGGAAATTCAGTAGGAGTACACACAGACAATTTATAATCCAATATATAAATGGAGTGGCAATAAGGCACGCAAATCGTGGAGAAACAAAGGAGTGGGTAGATCCTGAGTCAAATAAAATAAACACGGGAACTCCATAAATAGAAAGAGTACCTTCTATAATATTTGGCGATGCCTCCGGTTCTTGGATAGTCATTGCAAAGGCCTTAGCCGGAATAGTAGGCTTTCTCCCCTCTAGTCATGGGTAATCTTTGATCAGGTGGCCCTATTGTCCACATTTGAAATAAGCTTCCGTTATCCGACGGCATGCCTGCCCCGGATGCATCCTCCGACAGGTGGTGCAATTGCAGTTGACGTCCTCGAATCAGCCATCGATTGAGCCAGCACAACACCCTTTCCTTTCTTAATCGTCCTTGTTTTCTTGGACAACCCAAGAGATCCCCCAGTAGATCCGCCACTAAAACCTGCCCGACTAACTGCCCTTTTCACGTAGAATTTCTCTATCTCCACCTCTTGTTCGTAAATGACTGCCCTGTCCAATATATCGGTATACGTCTTAAGCTTTAATGTGGACAGTTATTTTCAAATATTATCCCGCAGTCCTTACTGAAATTTCTTCGTCTTTCTTAATTCATCTTCTACATAATAAAGCAAGAATCGGGACAGCTCGGTGAATTTAGTATCGTACTCTGTCACCAACATACTCCCTTACTTTAATCTCATGAACTCCATCTCCTTTTGATTTCAGAGACTGGATGGAAAGTATTTCTCTAGAAAAACTTCCTCGAATATATCCCAAGTGATCATCTCGTCGGGCACTCCTAGCACTCTCTTCCTCATGATCCACTAACTGTCTGCTTCGCCCTCTAACTTATACACGGTGAAGGTGACCTTCTCCTGGTCCGTACATCCAATCACTGTAAATATTTTCTTCATCCTCTTAAGCCACATATCAGCTTCTGCTGAATTGGGTTTTCCCAAAAAACCCGATGCTCGCTCTGTGGTGAACCGATCATACGTGGTTGGAGCAGGATGGCTGGAGCTGGCTCGGTTGCAGGGATCGAAGCCATATGCCAGTGCTCGATAGACTCCACTACATTGGTCATTCTTTCTAATAAGTCTATATAGGCGGCCTCTTGATCATGGGATGTATTACGGCCATTCCTTCTTCCTCTTTCACTAGCCATTCTAAAATCAAAACAGGCACAATATTATAATCCTAAAAAGTCTCATTAGCCCATTAAAATTGAACTTAGGCTAGGTTTTTAACTTTCTTAGGACTCTAGTTGCCTAAGTTACCTTGGCCTACTTCTTATGGAAATTCAGTACGAAGATTCAAACCTATACTTTCGTATTTTTGATCGATCAATTCTCAAGGAATCTCACTTCTCTGTTACCAATTATGATGGAATGGAACAGATTTTTTTTTGTATTCCGCCAGCGACCTCCTGGGACGGACACCAAGATGTTAATGTTCTGGTCCGAGCAGGACATGTCTACCAATCACAAGATCACAGATGCCATCTAGGACCCATACACGATATCCATAAAATGTGTAACGGAAGCCAATTTATCAACCTGTTGAAGTGCTTACATTCATATCCATAAAACTCATCCTTTTACAGACATAATCACAGAAGTCCAATTACAAAGATGTATATATTTCGATCAGATCATTTCAATAAAACTGTTTCTTTCTGTAACTCCAAAATATGCTTCCCAATCGTTAAAATCATTCATACGGAGCTCTAGTAATACCATCTCATCAAGCACAAGCTCTATAGTTTCATCTGGAGGGGGAGAAAATAGAAAAATAGTTAGTCGAAACTCAACAAGGTACATGCAAATCTTCCATAAAGCTGTAAGGCGAGTATAGTTACATATGCAGTATGAATATTATAAAATAACAGTAGACCAGACAAATATATAAATAGTATGAATAAAATAACAGTTGACCAGACAAATATATAAACGGCATGAATAAAACAACAGTTGACCTAATCATGGAAAATACATAATGCAAAAAGGTCGAAAGGCTGGAGCAGTCAAATTCTGAAAATCAGAACAGAAAAATAGAGTCAGTCATATTATAAAAATTTCTCTTTTCTCTTATTTTTATTGGTAAAGGACATCATTAGCAAATGGGGCAGTAATCGAGGATAGATTGTGCACATCTCTTCATAATCACAGTAATACCTTTTTATACAAAGCCCGGATAACGGCTCTCACTTTCTCCTTGTACAAAACCTGGAGGACAGCTCCCTTTCGATATCCTCGATTACCATTATGATGTTCTAATATATGCCAGAGAACTTTATCTCCCAGTGTTACAGTCCGATCTTATTTATCTTGTCATAAAGTCGGTTCACTTCTTCTTTAGTCCACATTTCAGATGGGCACAAAACTTTCAGTCGTCTCATTACAAAGTCAAATTTTGAGTTCATTCTTCTTATTCCGGTCAAGTATAAAGATTTTTAGTTGACATAAATTCGATTTTAAATCCATAAATCTTATTCCGGTCAATAATTATAACATTATGATTCAAAACTAGTTTACTTTTCCATTCTTATGCAATTAAGTTCAGTCATAAGTTGAGCAGAAAACGGAAAACAGAAAGCAGCAAATATGAATTAACCATGAAATCAAAATTATATTTTTAGTCCAATCGTAAAGCAAGCATGTCGTCAGAGATGCAACTTATTAAGCAGTAATTAAAATAGCAAGTTTAATATACCATGTGCTAAAGTATTAAAATACTTGTAATTTTTCTTAAAGGCCGGGACTTGAAAATAGAAGTAAGATCTGGGTTTGAAAGAGAAGGTATACTTGCATTAAAATATTATTACAATTTAAGCTTGAAAAACGGGGGTACACTTGCCTGACTATTGACTGTCCACTTCGACTAACTTGAAACTTTTCTCCTTCTTCACTCCTTACCTTCTTTCCTTGCCAGAAATTTTTACACCTGTCCCTCAATTAGAGCTTAATATATAAAGATGAGGGATTAGGTGGAGTAAGTGGAGTGGGTCACCTACTTAGTACTTCCCTTCAGGGTTAGGTAGGAGTGAGTGGGGTAAGTTACCTACTTGGTACTTTCATCTGGAAGGTCAACGGGATAATTTACTTGCTTTGATTAGATTGGGATCTAGTTCGGATCTAACAACAAAGTTGGCCCTTGTCTTCTGAATTCGGTAGTCTATTCCAGCCGGTCAACTTTTTCTTCAAAGTCGGTCAACCTTTTTATTGGTCAATGTTTTCGGTCAATGTTTCTTACTCTAATTCGGCAAACTTTTACTCAAAGCCGGCCAATGTTTCTTTTTCTTATTCAAGGTTGGTCAATATTTCTAGAAACTGGTCAACCTTTTGGTCAACCTTCCGGTCAACGTCTTGACACCGGTCAACGTCTTGATACCGGTCAACGTCTTGACATCGGTTAACATTTTGACGATGATTAATATCCCGACGTTGGTAAATATTTCTAAAAATCGATCAACCTTTCGGTCAACATCTTGACGCCGGTCAACGTCTTGACACCTGTCAACGTCTTGACATCGGTCAACATTTTGACGATGGTCAATATCCCGACATTTGTCAATATTTCTAAAAATCGGTCAACCTTTTGGTTAACCTTTCAGTCAACATCTTGACCCCGGTCAACATCTTGATATCGGTCAACATTTTTACGCTGGTCTATATCATGATACCGATCAACATTTTAACGCTGATCAATATCATAACACCGATCAACATTTTAATTACCATTATTTTCGGTCTTCCAGTGGTGTAAGGCCACTCTAATTTAAGTCAAAATTAAAACACTCCGATTTTTAAGTAGCAATATTTTACTCTGATTTCGAAACCTCACATCCTGCAATTAGGTTGAGAGATTTTGGGCATGAGTCCGAATTGATCGAGGTATTAGGAAATTGACATCGCCTTACCTGCAAATCATTTAATGAGACGATTTGCGCCAATTCCAATTTGTATTTAAGACCACACCTTGGACTTGGTTCAAATCCTTATTAAACGATTTGAGGGTAAGGCGATGCTAATTTTCTAATACCTCGATCTGTAATTTTTTATTTCAGACCACAATCTGTAATTTTTTATTTTAATTTTAATATAATTACTTATTTACCAAAAAAAAGTATTTAAGACCATACTTGGAGGTCATTTTGTGGTTATTGAGTAGTTTTGGTAATGTGATTATTTAAGGATATTTTTGAAAGGAAGATTAAGTGATTAATCTTTCGATCGACAATTTGAGATTATGTTGAAATCAACACTGGTTGTTAAGGATTTCATACAGAGTAGAGGAAGCATCGGTTTCGTGCCATTGTGGGATACTTTGTAACCTTTGGGGTAGATAAGACAAACCGGTGAGGTTGTCTATGAATTTTTAAAATTTAGGTTACTTGGGAGATTGATGATTTGATAAGCGGGTATTGTGAATAAATAGGTGATTTATTTGATCCATTGTAAGGGTTTGATGATTTTAAGATCAATCCATATCCATAATATTGGTAATTATGGATTAATGTGGGTTGTGCCCATGACAGCATTTAGGATAAGGATCCGGCTGTTATAAATTTCGGTAACACCACTTGGGTCTGAAGAATTCTTGGTATTATAGTGAAAGTACTTGAATGGATTTTTCAGCCACGTTTGGATTAATTTTGTGAAGGCCTTATTAAGGAATTTATAGGATCATGGAGATATATGAACTCTATTTAAGAACGATATCATGGATTAGGGAGACAATTAGCCATGTGCTCATCTGGTCACGTAGGGATTTGAGTGATGGCTAATTTGGAAAGGATTCGTTGATGTCGCGAAAGCATGTGTTTCTTTTGGGTCTGAGTGAACTTAAAATGATAACTGTTAAGTGTTCCTCGAGATATTGTAACTTCCATGGGGCGTTTGGCTTGGAAGCATCCAATATCTATTAGGATAAGATACATGAAGATATTTTTGAGGATTGATGAGTAAATTGTCAATTATGTCGTTTGGACTGATCCCTGATAGATCTAATAAATTATAACAAAATGTAATGGTCTTGAGGGAGAGATCTAGAATTTTAATTTACATGCGTCGTTTGTGAGTCGATACCCTTGGATATAAGTGGGGGAGAGGTCCATAATTAGAATTACCCCCCACCCGTACCTTGGAGTTAGCAATCGAGGTCCCTACTTTGAGGACTTATAGGTATTGATTTTGGAGCCAGTTAATAACTATTGATTCTGAGGATCTGAATATTTACACCATAAGAGAGAATTGATCCAACATCAGAGGAAACGGGTGACTCTGCTTTAGGAATATGAGTAAGAATCTGAGCATCTTTTAAAAAAAATGAGTATTAGTATCAATGATTTGATATTGTGAGCCTTCGGATTAGACATACCTTGAATGCTTGAAGGTAATGTTGTCAGCTGAGCCGTAAGTAGGTTTCAATATCAAGGCAAAAGGGACGTTGTGCATTTGTTCTAGGAAACAAAATTGTACTCAGGGCAGTATAGTTATGAAATTATGAGTGAGAAATCCTTATGGTTTGTTTGGGGTTGTTAGAACGCAATGACTTGGGTGTTTGGATAATAGTAGATTAGCAAGTGAAATTGATCCGTTTATTATGAATTGGGTGATTCAATCGGAATGAATAAGTTGGCTTGTCGGTTTGCCAATGGGGTGATGAGTTACTAGGTGGTTGAGTTTTGAGGTTTCAATGATAGCTTGAGGCTGTACCAAAAATTTGAGACAATTGCTTTGATCATGTTTCCTATAATGGTTGTAATATGAAGATTATGGGTTTTACTTTAAGCATATCGACATCTTTGGACTTTTTTTGAGTCTAAAACTCTTGGGTAACCTAGGTGTCTAATAAAACTAAATGGATTAGACCTGCAAGTTGTTTAGGGCATGCAAGAGAATGGTAAATCAAAGTAGTGTAGTGGTAGTATGTGGGCCAATGACCCAGAGATTTCATAATAAAATTGAGATTCCATGTGAATGACCATTTTTAAGGTTTAGGATGAACTAAAGTAGAAATTTATTAGCTCGTTCGATCTATTGAATGATATCGAGGAAATAGCTGGTAATTTGAAGAAATAAGCATATGATTGAATTGAGCCTTTCTGGGGTAATTGGGAGTTTGTTTTGTGATTTGTTCCTACCTAGATTTTAATAAGAAACATTAGGTATTGGGAATTAGGGTGATTCTTGGGGCTAAGTTCTCTAGGAAAGAATCTTTCTTCAAATATGTGAAGTAGGAATTTGAAAGGACTCTTCCCTGTTTAATTGAATTTTGATGTTCGTAAAAATTTTAAGGATAAAATTTTCATAATTGGGAAAGAATGTAAGGTACTGGTATTCATGTTACAGTAATTAGGAGTAATTAAAGTCATATAAGTGGATCGAGGTCTAAGAACGCAGGAGAAGTTAGATCAAAAGGTTCGAAGACTGAGAATTGGTGGATTTGGGAACCGGCGTTGTAATCTCGAAGTATTAATTTGTAGATAAAATTTGGATTCTGATTTATTATAACCGCGATGTATTGAATTAATATAATCAAAGTTAAGTTTTTGGTACGCAAAAAAAATATGTTTCGGAGGTGAAACCAGGCAGCCGCCGATTCCAAGGGCGCAGCGCCAGCCCCAGATATTTAAATCGTGAGGGTTTCATTTTCGGCTAGATTTCGGCCACCATGCACAGGAAGAGAGAGGGAGGGAGAAGAGAGAGAAGGGAAAATCCAA
The DNA here is from genome assembly GCA_025585075.1 of Nepenthes mirabilis. Lineage (NCBI taxonomy): Eukaryota > Viridiplantae > Streptophyta > Magnoliopsida > Caryophyllales > Nepenthaceae > Nepenthes > Nepenthes mirabilis. Next base: position 2,070 of record JAODPA010118228.1, on the reverse strand, counting down.
GGTCACGAGGCTTGATTCTGAGTTAGTGCCAGTTAGAAAAGTGATAGATCGAATCGAAATAAGTGCACTCATACTCTCTTCTTTCGTTTTCTTGCACTTTTTTTCCGTTTTTTCAGATATCATCATTTCGATACCCGAATAAATTTATATATTATAACGCCCATAATCTAAGCATGAAAATACATCAATTTAATGTTCGAATATCGAGATTTGAGTGGTTTTTCGTAACCAGAAGCCCTAACCCATGCCCGGACTTGTTTTACCGTTTATTTTAGGTTTTATACATGATTTGGATTTAGTTAATTATTACTTATGACTTGAATATGCAAATATATGAATTTTATACCCGATTTCTTGGTTTCGATCGATTTTTGAACATGAAACCCTCAACCTGCACCCCATACGTTTACACCGATTAAATTGAAATTTATGTATAAATTGGCTTTAGAATACCATTACCCACACCATGAATATGTTAATGTATCAAGTGGGTGTCCAAATTGGTAGTTTCGTAAGTTTATGTTCACCGGAACCCTAACTCACGCCCCCTTTGGGCCTTACCCGAATTAACCAGAATTTATGGATGATTTTAGTTTCAAAAATTATATAGCATGCTTTTGGGAAAGTATTTGATACCCGGATGCTCTAAAATTACGTTTGGTGGCTTACAGTGGAAAGAGTTCCTTATTCCAAACTTTACAATTATTTGTGTATATATTACGAAAATGTTAATTGAATATATTCCGAAAATCATGTCATGAACCATTTGTCATGAATTATTGATCGGAAGCTTTAAGAATTCTGTCTGGCATAATATAAAAAGGAGTTCCTAAATTCTATAAGCTCCAAAGAAAATTATGCATGGAATCAAGAATACATGAGGACTTAAACTCACAAGGAAATATGAAAATCTATATCAAAATGGTAAGCTCCAAAGAAGAATTATGTATGGACTATGATCACATGAGAACCCAACCTTACAAGGAATTATAAAAATTTGTATTGAAATATGTCTATAAAAAAAGAAAATTTAATGTTGGAGGGAATTATGTAATCAAGAGTTTTGACCTATAAACTGATTGACTTTTGAAACATTCTTCAATAGAGTTGGAATGAAGGATTTCGTATTTGAGAACAGAATTTCCTAATAAACAAGTATTCAGACCAAGGGTTGTGTATAACAAACTTAGACATACCAAGATATTACAGTGAAAACTCAAGAATTATTCTCGCATTGTATGCTGACCGTATTTTATCGCGGGTGATATTCTTGATATACTTTGGTATGTTATAGTAGAATGTTGTGGTCTGTTTTAAAATTGTTGGGCGGCTTTTAATCCCGTCTACAGGTATTGTATGTAAATTGCCCGCCTCTGGGTCTAAAATAGGAGTATGGACTTTTGATTGTGTAGATGCACACAATCTGGGCTACGACCAACCGTTCTTTTATCAATAAGGCTTACTAACCTTGACCCCCAAATAAAATAAGTTTTCAATATAAACTGATAACTAAGAAAAGACAAAGGAAATGAATTAAAGGAAACGGAAAACAAATCATGAAAGCATTTCTTCCAAATCATGATTCATAGCCTCATATGCATTTTTGTCCTTCATTTATACATTATTATACTTTGAACACAAAATTATGCATGTTCTTTGATATATATATGTGCCTTACTAAACTTTAACTCACCCTTGCTGTTTTCCTCCCTCCTGATGAGTATGAGTTGCACTCGTTAAAGCGGGATGGAGGTTTGAGTCAGCCGGATATTGAAGACAATTGAAGATGACCCTTTGGACTTAATTGTGTAACATTGAGCATTCTGATAGAATATATTATACTCTGATAGAGTTTATATATGATTGTATCAAGATGATGATCAGATAGCATGATCTGCTATGTATGACTATATTTGTATATACTTCCACAAGTTACAATGATTTGTTTCAAGTACCTAGTGGCATCTCTCTGTATCCAGAAACATAACGTTAGAGCCACGAAATTATTATGGCGGTTTCACGATCCTGTGTAGGATCTTTGTGTTGTCGGGATGTTGGAGTTTGATATTG